>OMOW01001656.1:9752-26683 GCA_900312555.1 Lamprogrammus exutus | reverse complement strand
CAGTCAAAGACCATCCCATGGTTTGCAGTGTTAATTACAGATCCTTTGATGTGATAGAACACAGCCCTGTAGAGATTGATTACTCTTTGAGCTAAGTTGTCTTCCAATTACTTAGACAATTAGCCAACTAATTAAAATACTTACCCTGTGCATTGAAAAAGGAAGAGGAGTACTGCTGTGAGGATCTCCCTTGATATATGAGCTGCCAGGGATTCTCAGAGTGTCTCACCTGAGGAGAAGAAGGCCTGGTGCGCTGACTGCAGCTCAGAAAAAGGCCCAGAATGAATTAGTGCAGCAGACGGTGATAACAGTATGCATCAAGCATTAGGAGACGTTTATCACTTCTTGGTGATTGAGGTTAAAAATGTTAGATCGGGTGAATCAATGTTTGATAAGAACTCTGCGTTATTTCCACATGGAGGTTATATTCAAATGTTTTTAGGGTTTTTTCTCTGTTGATTAATGCTACTAAACAGAGTGGGCACCGTACAGAAATGTAAATGAATCAGTGAAACCTTTTAGTGTTTCATTCCTTAACCCAGTGATTTATAGAGCCGGGAGCTTTCAAATGACCTCACTTAACCGTATATGAACATTTACATTGCGGTTAGTATGAATTTAATCTGTTTACAAGGGACCTTTTATTTTGAAGGGCCCATGGAGAAATGTGGACTTCTGATCAAATAGAAAAAGATGAAAGTAATTTCTGTGATTCTCAAGAGGCTTAAAAACAATTCAACTGTTACCTTCACCGTTATCACAACTATTGAATATGTTACTCATTCTCGTGCAAAATGACTCACAGTCTCTTTGTGTCACCGGCTACAATAAAACAGACTTATGAACATTTCTGGGGAATGACAGACATGCCACAGAAATGGTCGCGTGTTTCCCAAAATTGAGATTATGGTGCAAATCATCATCGTTGTGGTTCCCACCAACATCGATTCATTTACATGTAGAAAGTGCACAGCAAAGCTACTATATAACCTGATGTCTTCATTTCTTAACTGTGTTCATTAATACATGATATATATTGTTGGTTGTATGACATTAACACTTTTGTTTATTCAGACAAATTTGTGAGATAGCTTTGGTGTAGAAAAGAGGAAATAGCTGGTGGTAACTATTGCTTTCTATGACCAAATGTGTTAGCTCCATATACTGTAGCTGCATTAATTTGCTTTATGCTAATATGTAAGCTACAGTAAGTGTGTTTACATGCAAAACACACCCTGATTTTTGTCTGTACGGAAATTAAGGCAAAAATGTGGCGTAAGCTGTGTATGTGGATAGATTAAATATGAGCTATAATGTAAGGAAGTTCATTTGCGAGAGCACTTAAGCTGATTGGAAGCTGGTGGAGCGTTTACGTGCCTCAGTAAATTGACTTACCATTGCACGTTCGAGGTCCGTTATTCAGAGCACACCGGCGTCGATTCATGAAGATTTCAATCCGATTGTGGTGTTTACATGATGTTTTAAAAAGAAAATTGGACTAACTGGATCGGTTTAGAATTGAATTTAAGTCAAAAATAATTAAATAAACCAAAAAATGAAATAAATGTTGTTGGATTCCCACCACAAAACACACCTACATGCTCACAAAGCCCTGCTGGTCGTTGGGTTGTATGCTTAATTCACTCTTAGAGAATGTTTACATCAATCTGTCTGTACTGTGATTAAGGCAGAAATGCTGAATTGCGGTAACACAAAAGCAACAAAAAAAGCATTAAAATGTACAACACTGGCATTCTCTTTCCTTGATAGTCACCAATATTTTGTTAAGTTTACGTTAAGCTACTAAGAGCGTCTCTGCATCCATGTCTGTGATTCATTTAACGCCATGCAGCCACGTGTGAATGGGATGAAAAGTTTTTTGTGCCCAGCATCTGACTGCGGCTTGTCACATTTATTGTCATGTCCCTTTAACCCCAGCTGGGCAGCTCCATTATTCCCCCTCCTTTGTGATGCTAATGGCGTGTTATCTGCGCGAGGGACAAATATGCAGAGGACAATGAGCTGTAGACATGCATTCAATTTATGCATCCATAATTGCTTTTGATGATGTAGATAATTATGTTGCACTCCGGAGAGTTTTGAGCTTGGAAAATTATAGAAAAACATTTTTTATTCCCTCATCAAATAGTGTTTTTACCATTACGCTTAAGCATAAAGTGTTTTTTTTTTCTTGGTTTCAAGACGCAACACAACACAATCAGATATTAAAAGTTATTTTTGTTTGAGCGTATGGAACACTTGAATCACTTAGTTGCTCGCAAGGTGTGTATTCACCACAAGTGGATGGACTTTTTCACGGACGAGAATTCCCCAAAAATCCTCATTACGCTTTGATAAGGAATCCATAAGTTGAGTGCTCCACGAAAAATATCGTGGCTCTGTAGCGCCTCCTACTGATGGAATCTGATTTCCAAAGAACTTTTTGAGCCCCCAAAAATACCACCATTCACCACAAGGGGAATCAGTACCTCAGCTGTCAATCATGTCCGACTGTCTCAGGTGGGACCAAGGGGGAGGAGGGAGTCTCTGTTCTAGGTTCCAGCTTCTCCACAGTTCCATCCACTCGATCTTACAGACTGCTCCTTTAATGTTAACATTACTTCCACCGTAATTTCTACGATGTTTAAATGCTTGAATAAATTTACATTTTCGCTCAATCTGTGTTAGTAAGCATATGTCGATTCATGCAGATTTGAATCGCATCACGGTGCATACATGATATTGATATTTTTTAAAATCCATGTATTGCCTTTAATCAGAGTATAAGCAAAGTTTTACCGTGCTGAATGCGTCACACACCCGAGTGGCTCTGAGCAAAGCCCCCATCAGCTCAGACGTTGTGGTGTGTCATTATCACGGCGGCGGAATTGTGCTTTTTGAGGCATGAAACAGAGCGTCTTAAGAAATGTATTGCTTCTCGTTTTTGACCTCTGCTGCTGGTTAATTGGGGGTGCATTCTGCTCCTGCCAGAGTCGGTGTCCTCTGTCTGTTTCAGCCTGTTTGGGTCATCCATCTAACTGTGGATCGGGTCTATTTATCCTCTGCTCTATGTTGGACCCATTCAGACTTTCCAATGTCCCTTTTTCTGAATATATCTCTGTACTGGGTCGATTTTCCACAAACTGTTTTGAGCAGGCCCACATTGGATCTGTGAAGACCTCTGCTCCTGATAGCTGAATTCAGCTTATAATCAGGCTTTAAAGTGGTTGTTGCTTTAGTAATGCTGCCAGTGTAGAATGTGAATAACAAAATGCTGCATGAAAATCAGATACATTTAATGCTGAGAGGACTTGATTTGAAAGTTTTTTCCCCTCCCCCGCTCAGTGTTTCTTGTTTGCTGCTGACAGTTCCAAACTCACAGCAGTGTGTCTGATTGAAGATGTTGCAGTAGGTTAGATCGAAAGGCCCCCGTGATTAGGAGGTCAGCAAGTCTGAGAGATCAAACTCTCCAGCTTCATCCTCTAATCACAGACGATATCAAACAATCTTAGCTCCACTTAACCTGTGCATGGGGCCCTGATATGGCTCGGCATGCTCTGTCTCTATTAATCAATCAGCGTCAGGCCTTCTTCAGATTGCAGATGCAAATGTGAGTTATTGCTGACGGTCCCATTTCTCAGGGTTTTAATCAGTTCGGGTCGCGGGTGCCAGTTTCCTGTGACATACATGTAGCCAAAGCATGACGCTAAATAATCAATAGCTGAAGCGCCTTCAAATAAGAATACAGCTTAGTTTGTTCCCCCATATTTGAGAGATAAAACTGATGTAGCGGAAAGTCGAATGTCAGTGAGCTTTATGTATTTTAAATGCTTTAAGTGCAAAAAACATACTGATCCATTTCTATTCTCGTTTGAGTGAAAACAAGTCTGTTCTGATTGGCCAGCTTGGTCAAGCCTGAGCTGGTGACGCTCAAAGACTGTGAAACACGGATACTGGCCAAACACTTGTACTGTGTGGGTACATCTACATTCAAATGGGTTACACGATGACGTATACTGTACATGTTACCAAATCACAAATGAAGCTTTCAGGGAAGTTCAGAACCTATTTTATGGGTTTGGCTTGCTTGATTGACATTTCTATGGCCCTGAACCTTCAGTTTTGCAACTCTAACAATGTCCAACACTGTTACACGACAAAAATGGGGGAAATGGGGGGGAAAAACTAAAATCTAACAAAGAATTTTCGATGAATGAGTGTCAGTGCTCAACAGATATGCAGATCAGAGCACTAGAATCCACATTTTTGCATATTTCTGATTTTATTGTTCCATAAAACATGACTTGGTAACATGGACACTTTTTCCAGTGTATAATTAAATGAGCTTTTCAAAATCCTCATCTGTCAAAAATCTGTCATCTTTTCACGTTTGTACTCATAGGAGGAGAGGTGCATTATGATGATAGTGACAACATAATTTAGGGAGAGGAACAAATCAGCTCACTAACAGGGCCTCACTGAAAATGGAAATTATTAACATGTAAAAGCTGAAATTCATTATTTCTCCTGTCTTTGGTTGCATCTTATAATCTTTCACATATTCAGCTGGATGTGTTGACTGATGTGGCAAAAATGGGTAAATCAAAAGGTAAAACAAGACTTTGCAATGGCTTTTAAAAGCTTTAATATTTGCACCATTAACCTGAACATCATTCACACTGATTTTTTTGATACGATATCCTATTTTGCTTTCCATCCCGCGCTCCAAATGTGCATGTAATGGTGCCACAGAAGGTCAGTCTCGGTGCAAGGAGCGACGCGCGTTCCACCGTGCACTTTGTATCTGCGGGCCGAGTGTGTAATGTGCCTCCCCGCTGCTTCATACAGTCAGGGAGCTGCGTCGAATGGCTGCTCCATCTTCTGAGGCTGGCTGGGCTGCTTACGAGAGGAACATAAACTACCACTCAATATCCCATTGTCTCTGGCCACTTAGTTCCTCTCATTGTTAGAGGTTATTTTGCCCTTATGAGGGGCAGAAGGTTTTCGGTGTCAGCGGCGGGTGATTAATGACTCACTGTGGCTCCCTCCTGCTGAAAAATGCACACTCAGTCTAGACGAAGATTTCCCCAACCTACCAAGGAGACATCCATCCACCAGTTGAGGAATTTTATACCCCACAGAGACGTTTGTCCCCCCTGAACTTATTCAACACCTCTGTTCCTCGCTCAAAAAACGTAATTGATTTTTAAGTGGAAAGTCACATTTACATCACTCCATTCCCTCACGGATAATCAAGTCTAATTAGCTGGACAAAGAGAAGTAGCCTGTTTGGTATCAGAGGTTATGCTGTGAAATAATTTTTTGCAATACGGCCAGCAAGGAGCTGCGCTTGGTGTTAGAAATATACAAAAAGATTTATAGCGTGCAGAGAGGGAGACAGCCCTGACAGAGACACCTTCAACAATCCCTCAAATCTCTTTTTATTTGGAGCCAGGACCAGAAGGAAACACTCTTGAATAATGAAAACAGCATTCCCCTCATATGAGGCACATTACAAAACAGGAACAAAATAATGAATACATTTGGCGCTGTGGTGTTTCACAGGAACGCCAGCGTCTTCCTACTATGGAAACCAAGCAGGGAGCCACCTTTGTTTCCTGACCTTTACTATCGAACACTATTCTTGTTTCCAAATCCCTCCGAGTGCGAGAAACAAGCAGACTCTGCTGGGGCCTACGCGACTCAAATTATATCATTTGTCCAATTTGCTATTGTTTCATCCATGTCAGGATAATTTGCTTTGGGTTTCTCTGTAATGTCTTGGGTTTTGCCTACACCCCCTGAGAGACCTGCTATGCAGCGTGTGCCCTAGATAGACTGTTTATCAAGTGCCCCGCGTTCTGTCAAGTTGACTTTCCAACCATGATGCACAGATAAAATGTACAGCTTCATTTCACCGGTAATCTCAGGGGGGGGACACGAGCCTGTGACCGCGGCAGGAGTGTGTTTACCTGAGGTTTTAATTGGGTCAGAGTTAAAAGCGCGGCAGAGGCGGCCTCGCCGAGGATAAAGACGAGGCAGTCATCATTACTCAACACCTACTGTATAATGACAGCTTCATCTCTCCCTCAGTAGCCATCCCGCTCCTAATTAATCTCATCATCTCTCCTAACAGTTGGACAGTTAGCAGCCAAACAGATTAAACATATGTTATCATCACCGCTACATCACGGAAACCATTTACAATGTGAAATGAATATGGCGTTCGCAGGTCTGTCATTACGTTTTCCAGGCCTGTCGAGCTCAGAGTGCGTCGATGAATTCATGAAATATTTTCTATACCTGCAAGTTAATGGGGTCTGAATTTCCTTAAATGAATGTCCAACAGTGTTTAATTTGAAGCAGTGAATTCATTTTTATTTTTTTAAATGATATCGCATCTTTGTCGTCTTGTAAAAAAAAAAAGCTTGACGCTCCACAATCAGTGTCAGATTTTGACAACTGGTGGCAGCGCGCTCATTAATCAACTTGTGAACTCGGTCATTTTCTGCCTCCTGGGTTCACTAAGCACAGACAGCAGTTACAGACAGTGGCCACCAAACGCGCCGGACTCTCTGACAGCCCCGTCTGGCTCCTGCGAGTCACGCGACAGCCTCTCACGCGGTGTCTGCGGCTGACTCACGACAACGGGGAGAAGATTGGTTGCCTTTGCAGTTAATGACGCCAAAGTGTTGAGTCTTCTGCAGTCGGGTTGTCATGCTTCTCCAATTAATTGCTTGCGTGCCAAATGTATCTTAGCACATTATCTTGTTCTATCTTTTGATTGCATGTGCTTAATCCTCATTGTAATTGGAGTTGCGTGCTGCCACTGGGACAAGCACGTCTCATACCAAATTAGGCTTAAAATTGTTTACTGAAGTTTGGATGCTATTCACTTTAGCTACGAATTTGCCCAATTATAGGTTGGTGTTTTAAAATGACGAATGGGAAAACAGAAATATTGACATTTAGTAGGGTTATCTGTTCTTTTTATTCTGACAGAAGATGATGCGAGTGGTCCAGGCTCTTTGTGTATTTTATTAGTTCTAGACAGCGTGTGAACGATTCCCCGAGCAAACAAATCAGTCCACTCAACCATCAGGGCACCTGATATACCAAGTGTTTTAAGTCTCAGGCAGAGCACAAAGTGGAATAATAATCATAACCATGAATGGGCTTCAGGGGTAATGGAGCACCGCCGTCGCCGCCACCGCTATTGCAGCTTGACTAGAGAAGGTGTTGTTTTCACACACGATGTAAGATGTTAGCACATTGTAAAGGCAGCAAAAGGTCACAACAGCACCAATAGTCATTAGTAAAGCTCAAAGGTGATGCATTAATTCAATCAAACAACCTATACAGTGTAAGTTCACTTCATTTGAATATGCTGGAGGCAAAAAGAAGCAGTAAAGATATCATTTTATAGATATACATGTAGATATACCCAGAGGTTTTACTTGAAAAGTTTCAAACCATTTATGACAAAACCTCGTTGAAGGGAGGATCTTGTCTCAGGGTAGAACCCATTACATGATGGTGCTGATCCTGATCCAGGGGTGGATCTGACATATGTATCCAATTATAGACTATTAAGGTTGACATTTTGTCCAAATCCAGATCTGGTGAACCAAACTATCTGCTTGGACAGGGGCCACATTAGTAGAATTGGTGTCTAGAAACATGCAACAACCACTAATGTGTAGCTGAGATGATGCTGATTCAGTAGCATACAAGCAGAAATACATGTATAGTTGTTTTCATTCCCTTTAGGCCAGTATATTATCAGAATAAGGCAAATTTTGTCTGGGCTTGCTCTACCTTGGCAGAGGTATGCACTCCAGTGAGCGGCCTTCTATTTTATCAGGTTCTTTTTTGGTGAAATGTTGGCCAAGGTGAGGAGATTACGGGATAAAACAGCACTGTATTGCAGCTTTGGTCTAGGTTTTCTTGCAATTGTTGTCATTAAAATTGTATAAAAATATTTGTCGAGTCACCACTGGGTTATTTGTTCATACCCCAGTAGTGCATCGGGATTCAGTTATATCGTGTTTTTCCCAACTCCACACGTGCAGTTTTCGTGAATGTAACCTTGTGGTCGTCAGTTTGGAGTGCATTGGCTGTGCAAGATGTAAAACCCTTTCCTGATTTCAATTAGCAGCTGTTTCAAAGCTGTTTAAACACAGTGAAGTAGCGCTTTTGCAGCATTGTCCAAGTGTTGGTCAGCTTTTACCTAAACACATTACTTCAGGTTGTGCTGAAAGGTGTTTTCTCTCTCTCTCTCTCTCTCTCCGCAGTCTCTGCTGAGGCATATTGGCAGACGCTGTTTGCTCTGTTAATTAAATTTCCTCTTCGCAGCAAATGAGGTCACATTCTAGCATTGGTGTAATGTCTCTCTCATGTACAACAAAGGGATCACACAGAGTCCAGCAATCTTTACTGAAACAATCAAGTATATCATTGTTTGTCTGTGGATCTATATTTTTGAGGAGTATCACCGCAGAGAAATTTGATGCCACTGCTTGTGGTTTTTATTGCTTCAATTTTACAGACAGTTGGGATTAATGTCAGCCTCTATAGCTTCCAGGAAAAAATAGGCAATAATGTAGCAGCCCTTTCCATTATTCTGAGGCTATACAGGATGAAATCGTTTGTTCTTAACTCAGCTTGCGATATTGTTAAGATTGTAACTGTGCGCCATTTAAAATGTCGTTCATCATGATTCATGTCATATTGACTTACTTAGAGCTGATCTCCAGGGTGGCAGTTTGCACCAGAATCATTTTTCTGACCCATAAATAAGCACATGTTTTATTTTTTCTAACATTTTTCCAGATGAATGTGACTCTGAATGACATAGGTGTCTTTTAAAGCAGGCAAAGTGATATCAAAAAAAGTTTGCGACACGTTTCATACGAGCTGGGGTTAAGAGAGGACGACGCTGAGTGTTTTATTTGTTTACACTGATACACACCATTAAAACTAAATACCACAGAAAAGGACATGCTTTTGAACTCAGAGGAAATAGTTATTTTCTTTAATTGGAAATCCTCACTTCCACTGAATGAGTCGGGCTGCAAAAGATAAGTTAAGTAAAAGTGGCCATCCAATTAAACAGACAAGGAAATTTCCATTTTGATATCCATTTTTTCTTTGGCCGTGTCTCTTTTGTTCAGAAACACTCGAGCCAAAATGAAATCAAAGGTTTTTATTTACCTGTTCTTAACCGTTCATACAAATTCAGTTCCCTGTCTTACGCAGATACGACAAAGTCATTTCCTTGAAAACCGTTCTGTGTGCCTCCGACTGTTTAATTACTTCAGAATTTAGCATGACCAAAGCTATTTAAAACTGAATGAAAACCAAGAGGTCCAACAAGTATTAGAAAATGATAAAATTCAAAATGTTTTAGGTGTCAAAACAAAACAAATTAGTGCATTTACTATTTTAACTGATTAGAATGAATATTGTCATTGTGAGTTTAACTTGTATTCTAAGTAGTTTTAAGAATCTTTGGGAAATGTTGCACTTTCAGGCAGAAAGAATGGGATCACACTCACTGCATTTACATGCACGTTCAAACTTCGATTCTATATTGATTAAGGCAACAAATTTAAAAGTTCAAATGTCACACAAGCACCATAATCTGATCTAAATCGGCATAAATCGGCATTGGTGTACTCAAAGTAACAGACCTGGATTGTGCAAATACACAAATGCTTGCTTACAATTGGCGCAAGCATTCTGTACATGCATTACCTCACCTCATGCTTCCTCTCTTAAGCCAATTAAACAATGGAAGTTGAATAACGGAATACCATGAATATGACTTACTGCTTTTTTTCCTTTAATTGCAGTACAAAAAAGACAAATAAAGACAAAAAATACACAGATACAGTGTCATCTGTGTCCACGTACTTTTTCTGTCTTTCGCTTTATCTTAGGAACTCAATTTGTTGCTACCCTACTAAATGTTATTGAAGTAAAGATACTTTACTTATCTGTCTGTTTTTCATGGGGGGGGTTGCATTAAAGCCAGATTTGCTTGTAACAACTTTGCAGCATCAAAGGAGAGGCCCATAATGTCCCCTGGTCCCTGAATGCATCTCAAAGGGCAGTGGCAAAGCAACAAGGAAGTTCATTAATAATCATTTACATGACAATGCTCCCATTGGAGCCCAGTGATGCACATGTGACTTGTTGTAGCGCTGCATTGTGGGGGACGATGTACATAATAGAGACGGGGACTTGGCAGGACAATGTCTATTTACTGTCTGTGAACAAAAGCAGAAGAAGAAGTCCTTTTATTGAGGTGTGACACTGTCATCTTTCACTTCAACTCCTCTTTCCTCAGCATTTTCACAAAAGAAAACATCAAAATGAGCAAATTCAGAGGCCATGCAGGAGTATGACTTAAAATGAAAGATGATAACTGCAGAAAAAAACTATAATCAGTGTGGAGAGGATGGAAGCATTTTCTCTGAAAGCAAAATAACATTTGCATCTATAAATTTACATACTAAATTGAGCAATGCTCTCAGCCATTACCATAAAAAGTAAATATGATCCTCCAAGTGATTTCCATTTGCAAAGTTAAAGACTGTGAGTATAGGAAAGGATAATATTTATTTCATTTCTCTAAAACCCCCACCCAGCTGCTTAGTATTACACAAACCAAGTAATTAAAATTTTACAAATACAGAGCTCATATTTTAACAAGTGCAGGTCTTACTCATATATATACATATACTTAACAAATTTATGTTTTAAGCTGACAAAATACTCAATAGTGAATTTTCTGACAACCTCAATTAGTCTTCAATGTGAGTAATTGTTCGCACAAAATGTAATTTTGACAATACCCCGGGGTTGTTATACTCCTATACTGGATTGTGTCCTGGTAACGGTTTTCTATGGGATAAATCAGTACTACATGTAGTGTTAAGAACATCTTAATTGTTGCATTAAACCTGTTTTATCCATCCACACATCCATTCTCTATGTAGTATTTAAATACAGATCTGTGACAAAAAAAGAAAACCACCTAATCACATATGAGCACAGCAACCAATAGGGTGTTAACTCATACATCATATATGGTCATGAGTTAATTTGGTTTACGGTCATGTGGTTTCAAGTTTTTGAAGTTTTATTCTACTTAATGGTCCCAATGATTTTTTTAGTAAATTCCATATATATTTGACGATATGATTAATCAGTCAACATTCACAGGAAAGTTTTTAGAGAGACAAAAAGTCGTCCATTGTTTGTGTTGACGTTTGGTGAGGTATTTCCTTGATTAAAGGCCAAGTGTAAATGCAACCAAGACCATAAAGCAGGATTCAAATCTGATTTCTCAAACTATATTTGGGTCAGTAGCAGTATGATCACTGTGCTCCTCCCAAAACATTATGGCCTTAAGCCATGTCAGCAGATGTTGTTCCTCAAACCATAAAACATACTTTATATGGTCAAAGCTTTAGTGGTGTAAAAGGAATATCTGGGTATTATCACATACAAACAGAGCATTACAGACTGAACTCAAAAACACAGTCTTGGTTTCATTTAACTATTCTTTTAGTCTTGAATCCATTTTTTGGCTTGTTGTGAGGCAAATCACACACTTACTTACTCTGGCTTGTGTTTGGGTGTCTGGATGTCTGTTGGTGCTTAAGTAGTGTGATTAATCAGTGATTACTCCAGTGACATACAAGGAGTCACACACTCAACCCCGTATCTCATACTGAGAATAATACAGGCAGCAGAAACGTTCAGTGGTTTGTTGTTCATTTACTTATTTTGAGGAAAGAGTTAGAAGACGTTTCTGCCAGTAGATTAATGATTTGATGAATGATTAATTGTTCTGTTTACTTACATTTTTAACATTTTAATTTGGCTTTTTAATGACTGCTCCCTTGCATTATATCTGATCTGAAGCATTTCACAAGGCATTGTTGGGCCACATACTATAAAATTATATATATGTATATATATATATATATAAACTGTACTTTAAGCGAATAAATTAAATGGAGAAGTAACTCTAAAATAAATATAGGAAATGTGCTTGATCCAAGTCCCCGATACTATGTGTATCGTGTCTTAAATGGTATGCAGTCCTGTATTGCTGCAGGCCTGTATCTCTGTATCTAACCAGCATCCATTGCTTAACAGGCTATATTGCCAGAACTTCAGCTTTGAAATGTCCTATTACTGCTTCCTAAGACACTTCAAGAAATACATCCCATAATTTCTTCAATAGTGTGAAATGAGAGAATTTTCCACACTGTGTAATCTGTGATGTCACAGTGATGTTCAGCTCCACAGAGAATGGAGTGGAAAGAACACAAAAAGGTCACGGAGAGAGCAGCCAGGATCATTTTCTGGTGATCGGACAACATATTCTGGATATAAGAGAGCCCCATTACAATAAAGCTGTATGAGCCCACAAACTTATGGCTCCCCCCCCCCAGGCAATGAATATGACATCAAAGTTCAGGCTTAGATCGCTGTCCAAGACGCATTCAAGTTTGTGATGCTGAAATGCACTTTCTTTCCTCGTGTAATCATGACAGCTGTAACTGAGAGAAAAAGATTTTGTGTTGTGTCGCTGTTTCAGTCCAAACGTTGGGCAACACTTGAACCAAAAAGTCAGTGGAAGGAAATGCAAATCATCTTGATATTTCCATGGATGGCACAATAAGATTGGAGCACTTGTACCTCTCGTAATTGTGATACATTGAGGCACTTAAATTCTGCTCCCTACCAAATATGGCAGTTAAATTAGTTTCATGAATCTGCGCACAAATGCACTGTTATATGTATATGTATATATACTGTTTATATTTTATAATTTTTCCTTTTTTTCTTGTTTTTATGTTGATCCAGAGATGGTTGGTGGTAGCAACACATCCAGCAAATTTTGCTTTTACAAAACGAATTGTTTTTGTCTCCAACTTTTTCATCTCAACTAACGTAAAACAAAACTTTTTGGTAATTTATTTATTCATGTGAAGTGTCAACATTTCCCAAATTCATATGGATCTGGGTGGAAAGTGAATTCAACTACAGATGTAGTAAAACACACTTTTTAAAAAAAAACTTGATATCATTGTATGTTGCAAGTTGAGTGAAATATGATGATAATTCTTGATCTGGATCACCACAGTAGGTCCACAAATATCCTAATATGTATTAATTTATTAATTAAAGTGGGACCTGGTGACCCTGCATGATTTCTGCTTTAATGGATAAAATCCTTTTCTAGTTGAAATCACTCAGACTTCCTTGTAGATTGATCTCCATTACAACGTTGGGTTGATGCTCGTTGGACTCGTTGCACCGCCTGTTCTAACGAGTCCATTGGTAGCCCAGGCAAACCGTAACATCTACCACTGCTGTTCATGTTTTAAAGCTTGATTGTTGTTGTGGGGATGGCATACAAAATTTGGTGATTCAAAATTAATTTAGTGACATCAGCCTACCATTAGAGCCATCAAGAGACTGCCTTTAATTGATCGAATCGCTGCTTTGCGCAACCAAAACGTCCAGGAGTTACAATTGTGGAATTATTAATGGAGCCATTAAATTAAATAAATAAATAAAAATGACAAAAAGCGAATACAGTAGCAAACAATACCACAAAATGCTGATTAGCCTTTGAGTTGTTGGACTGTAGATATTCAATGTCGTAGAATAATACCTGTTTTTATTTTCATGTTTTAGGCTTTTCACTATTGGTATATTATCAATTAAGTAAACAAATAAATCAATAAATAAACAGAAGCTGAATGTGTTGTCTGTAGGAGATGAGTATGACTTCAGACTGACACAGAGGACACATGGAAGATTAAAGTGGCTGATAGGAAGTCTCTATTAAATTTGCATTAACACATTGTGTAAATCTGCTGATGATTGCCTCACAGAGACCCCGCGGTTCAGCGTGCCATCCCCGGCTTCTGTACACCAGCCAGATGGCCACTTCAGAATGAGATTGACACAGTGTTTCAAACTGATTTCATGCTAACTCTCAGGAGAGGGAGACAGACCATCCGCTCTGCTGGGAATCGGGATTACAAAATAGCCAATTAAAAAGGAAAGTGGTGAAATCTTGGCCTGATAAGGTGGAGATTAAATCGGTTATAGTTTATTAGGCAAAATTACTTATTAGAAAGTATTCCTCTCCAAACAGATTTCCATTACCAGCCCAGCTCCTTTTTATCTGCATTCCTTTATCTGATGGCTGCACTCTGTAATTATGAATCCTCCAAATAGCAATTATGACACCAATTGGACAGCATTTCCTCATGCATTTCATTTATTCTCCATAATAGCTTTGGAATACCTAACATCTTGAAATTCTCCCTTTTGAAGAGCGTGACTGTGCCTGACCTCACTTCTGCATAGAAAATATAATTTAAACCATACAAGAAAACAATAAAATCTCATTTAATTTGGTGCCACTGAGCCTTAAAAAAAGAAGGGGAAAAAAGAAGACAGAGTCCAATCGAATCATGTCACTTTTCTGTCCTTGTTTCCCAGCATCCATCATGTGCCCACCCGGTGCCATGTGTAATTACTGCGAGAGAATAGCCGAGCAGATGCGAGGGCTGTGGCTGAGGCTGAATCGGGGACTCCGGTGGGTCCCGGCGTCCCCCTGGATAACTGGTGCTTGCTTTTGCTTTGGAGGCATCTGCGCAGCACCTGTGGACAGAGCGGCGCCCCACCTGCTACCGAACATCAGCTGCCTATTTTCCTCAGAAGCCTCCAGCCTCCCCCTGCAGGCTCTCCCGCAGGTCAGCCAGGTTCATGAGAAAGCCCCCCATAAGCTTTTCTCACCTTCCCCTCGTACCTCAACATTAAAGAGCTCCTCAGTCGGTCTGAGGTTGATCTGCTTCGTAGGACATCCTCTGACCTCGACGCCGCTCGGGCCTGCCTCCTTAAACATCGTCAATCTCGCAGCGTACCTGAGAGCACAGCAGCCATTGGCTGACTGTAAAACACACAGGCGGTTTATTACACCTTCCCTCTTTGCTCTGACCAAACACTGAGCTCATATCTGAAGGTTTGCTCCGGATCCCTTCATTCTCTTCTAAGGGCCTGGAACAGTCGCTGAATCAGATTGATATAGATTGAATTCTTAGCCTGCCCATTGTGAACAACCATTTGTATTCATGAAATCAAAGTATTTACCTCAGAGATGAGCATCCGCTATGTATCGTACACATACGGGAAGCTGAAGTGTTGATATCACGGAGCAATAATGCCGGATCGCATTTCCATCTCACCTTTCATCTGAGAATCCTAAAGCCCTTTACTTTGTGTGGAGATAACCAATCCTCTGCCGGCACAATGCACACCACAGTAATTGCAGTACAGGGAGATGAGGATTCATTAATGTTTTCAGAAATTAAAGGAATACAGTCCTGATGGTGAATTTCATACCTGTGCCTGTAAATGCTACGGCACATCTCTTTTTTATCAAACACTCAGCATGGGCTGCGTTTAGCTTCATATTGTAATTTTCCTCAGGTTTTTGAGGAGATTTATTCTGTGATTATAGGCAAATAAAAGGGTTTGAAACACGTTCCTCTCTGTGTTTATTTGCTTTAAAGTGCAGGCATGACCGCTGTCATGATGCGATTGTTGACATTTGCTGTAATCAGATGGTTTTAACGCAGCAAAGATGAGCAATATCACTGCTCCAAGAGATGGATTTCATGCCGTTAAAATGCAGGAATGGTTGAAACTTGCGAAGAGAACCGATGTCGTTTGCCATAATTCTTGAAATCACACACTCGCAACATGGTTGATAGCATTAGCATCAGTGCTTTGGAGTTCTGGCTAGTATTTATTTTGGCAGGTCAGTGTTTGCAACCCGTCGGGGTGTTGGCCACACTGTTTTAATCTGTTGTTGGCATATACAGAAAAGATACGTCTGCTGTTCTATCGTTTCAACAAAACGGCTTAATGGAAAATTGGCATGGTTTCGTTGTGCCATCTATGGCATAGCAGCATATGTGATGCCTCAGCCATTGGTAATTTTCATATGTATGTTCATATGTTACTCTATACACAGCAAATAAAGAGCGGGACTTCAGCCGGAGCACAGGCTCAGCGCAGATATTATAGCAGCGTTTTGATGAGGGAAACTGGGAGAGCCGATTTGATTTCATTAGACAGAAAAATTAGATGAAAGTCTCGATCTCTGAGGACACTTAGCAGTGCCTCTGGCAAATTGACAGACATAATGCTGTTTGATTTGCAACCTAAACCGAACATCTGACGGGCACTGAGTGTAGTTTGCAAACAGATTGTTTGATGAAACAAATGATACTCTTTATTGATAAAGGAAATGTATGATAATAAATCAGCAGGTTGAATATTTTGTGCTAATACAGTATATAGTATAATCTTAATCTGTTATATGATATACGCTGATGCTAATCCAAATTTTTTTGTTTTGCAGAGATAATAAGATAATTTTTTGCAATCTCGAGAAAACAAAAGCTGTTTTTTTAAAGGATAATTTTATAATTTTCTCGATCTCAAAACTCGTCTTCTTAGATGACGTACACTAATGTATATATTTTCTGTAGCGAGCCATAAAGCTATTTCAGCCTACATGTTAAGTTGTCCTTGTTAAGTGAGCTATTGGACACCTGAATCTATCTATCTATCTATCTATCTACATCAGACTAATTGAACGGAAATTGTGACGTGCAGATCAATATATACCAACTCTTCTGTTGTTGCTTTAGGAAGATAATTACAGCAAAGATTAGACTGTGCCTGCAGTATCTGCCTGTATTTGGGAAACATTTCATTTTTTTGATTTTTTTTTTTCATTCTCTCTGCTTCCGTAACATTTATGACATTGTAAAAGCCTGCGGATTTAATAAGCGAAGGCCCCTCCAGATTTGAAGCGAAATGCA
>OMOW01001619.1:1977-14509 GCA_900312555.1 Lamprogrammus exutus | reverse complement strand
CGACAGGTGGTGTTTTGCTTTTAACAAGCTATTGAAAAGACGTTCCATACTTTACGGCAAAAACTTAATATCTTGGTCCAAGTGTTTTGGACCATTTGGTGGTCCTTATAATCCCTCAGGGATGAGTCATTAAAATGTCTGTAGGAACGCACCAGCTCTGCAAGTCTACCCTCGAACTTCGCCATTTTGAAACAACACGCCACTCGCGCCTAGTCACAAAATCTGGGAGGTGCGCAACCACTCTATGCCGTGTTGCAGAGGCCCAGAGAGCCATGGCGCGAGCGTTGCGCTTACTTCTTATGAGGCTTGTTCCCCCCTGGCACCCTAGTGCCAAAGTGAAGTATAAACCTAGCTTAAGGACTGCTTGATACTGCTGCTGCTGCTTTTGCCCTGTGCTACAGATTGAGTTATGGCCTTTATTTCAAAGAACCCGGAAGTCTCCTTAAACATCCCGTTTGCATTGGACCTGGTAGCAGCAAGGTGTAAATGCTTGCAGCTCGTACTGTCACTGGAGGGCTATCTGATTTGCACTGGGATCAGATCTCTGTCACAATTAGTAAGGTGTAAATGCAGTGCGTACAACAGGGATGCATTCATAAGGAGACGCCAGAGCACACAGCAGCAGCAAGACAAGCCCAACAGTGGCACCCTCTCCAACAAAGGAGATCCAGACGTTGAAGAGTCAAAACGATAAAAATGTCATTCCCTGTGAGGTTTGTACTCCATGGCTGATGAGAAGCGGGAACCGCTGATGAGAGAAACAAGAGTCTTGCTCCAAGAAGGCTGCCCCAGCATGCATGACAGTGCATGCTCTGACACCAACAGCATTAGGAGGAACACTTCTAGTAGTCCTCCTAGTACAGGAAGAAAATCTGAATGCAGATTTTCATTTGAATGCATTGTGTTAATAATACAAAGTTGAAAAAGCATCTATCATTTGTGTAAATTGACTGAACTAATTGTTACTTAGGACTTGAAACTCAGTGGTTGTGACTTGTAACTTGCTTGTCTTGGCTTGGGACTTGAGTTGCAACTGAGACAAGAGACTTACTTGTGACTTGGTCCCACCTTGGCTTAATAGTGCTAAAGGTACCTTGAAATGAAGTGCTAACAGACTAACAAAGACAAATGACTCAAAATAAAAGAGAAACTTTGACCAGACCTAATGATTACTTCATGTTTGCTGTGATGGATCACAGTAAACATGAACTCTGTGGAGGTTATTTGTCATACTGTGTGAGAACAAATGACAGGAAGTGTCTTCCTCTGAATGGACAAATACGAGTCCTGAACTGTGCTAAGTGTGTGCCGACCCTTAAAAAATACAAGTATTTTCCTTTAACAATGGCCCCTGGTTGGTCTAGGTAATGCGAAATTCCAGCTTGCTCTTGGGATTAAAACCAAAAAAGTTCGAGCTCCAGTTTCATCATTTTAGCACATGATATTCAAAGACTGAGTGCATCTCCTTGCATAATTAAGATGAACTGGAAGTTATTTTTAGGGATAAGTGTCTGTCTTGCCACCTGACCGCACAACCCAGAAATGTTGCAAACATGCAAATGAGCCATTGCATCTATGGAGTGGGAAGACTGGCATACAGCACTGCAGTCGGTATCATCACCTCTCTGCTTGCCTGATGAGCTTCCTCCTGTGCTGTCATTTGTCTCAGGGAAACCTCCCAATATAAACCAGATTCTGCTGCAGCTGTGTTGCCTCCGGTGTGCGATTGTGCTTTTTACTATTTTCACAGCGTGTTGAAGGACTTAGAAGTGTTTCCCTTTGCTTCTAATTATAAGCATCTTCAAGATCAGATCAGTGAAGTACAATTTTAATTAAAGTACTCGGAGTCAGCTTGTGTGAGTTTATGGTGACAGCAAATTAGTTAAATGCACGCTTTAAGGCCCTTTTACACAATGTTTTAAAATGAAATCTCTTTATCCAGGCATGTTATCTGGATAATGACATCCAATGTTGGGACTTACATGTGTGCCTTCCATTAACATAGATTATTGTTATCTGGATTCTGCCTGCACTGTGATCAGATCTGAGTAATCCGGTCATTCTGCTATTAAAAGCCTGCGTTTCCCTCTTACTCCTTGAATGAGCCTCATCCCTTTTTTGAATTATGTAACAACGTTCTTGCGTTGGCTGTTTCTGTCTGCATTTCAGGTGCAGGCACTCATTTACAGCAAGTTGCAACTCCCATTGAAAATAACTGCATTTACGAGAGTGGAGACATGTAGCAGGGTGGTGTTTACAACTTTTGGGTGCCTTTTATATCAAGAGCATGCCCCAGCTTTACAGACTGCATTCCCACATGGTGAGTTGTGACTGAGCTCAGATCACAATGTGATGGGATTACATTGCGATTGCATTCTGCACACATTGGCACCGTGCTTTATCATTTCTTTCCTTCGTCATCTGCATAATGTATGCGATACAGCTCTCACTGGGGTTTAAATATGATTTTTTGAATGTTAACACACCCACGGCTCCTCTACTTAAGACATGTAGCTAGAATTTCTATATGCATGTTTTCTTTTTCAGGTAATTTGATTCCTTTTATAGTCTACAAGCTCTATTCATGCACATATAGAGATGAACGTCAACATGTGGATAATATTGGAGGAATTCCAGTATTTGAGATCAAACTCGTATCCAATAAATGGAGGATGATTCTCAGCTGGTGGTGTTACTGCACCTTTGATTCACTGTTACCCACTGAGCCTCACAGCACGACAGACTTCATCCGCTTTCATTACAAATAGAAGTCCAACCGGCACAGTTTTCATTTTCACTGATCATCACTGACGGCTAAATAACGTCTGTGGGTGACACGGATGCTGTTATTAAAGAACACTGAGTGACATGAAACAAACAGAGCTCGCCTTCCGTTAACCAAAGGACCTGAGTCCTTCCTCACCAATAAAAATGACAATCACACCTTTAGACTTTCCTTTCATCCACGTAAACGCACACAACCTGTGTGTCAGATTAGGCCCTGCCATTCCATAGGGCCGAATAATCAGTTTAAAGGATAACACTGCCATTATTGAGTTTTTCCCTATCTCCTGTAGTTAGTGAACTTCTTTGCTCGTGACTGCATCAAAGGACACTGTGGAGACTTTATATTTTGTCTGTGTGTCTGTCTGTTTGTAGTCATCCATCAGAGTGGATGCAATGAAAATAACAAAAATAAAATCTACAATTAGCCGAGCTTTGACTGACTGTGCAGCGCTGATGTTGCCACCTTCCCCTCATGAAAGACGTTTTCCTGTTTCAACATAACCTGAGGGGGAGAAGCTGTTTCATGTATATAATACTGACAATTAATATGATGACATTGATGGAATAAGTCCAGATCTCAGTATGAAGCTGCGGGGGATGCACAGGACTGAATAGGATGTTATGCTGCAAATTAATCATTGTGATTATATATTTGTGTTGCGAATGAATAAAATCCCACAATGCAATGCAATGTGCTTATCTAAGAGCGCTCCTGACTTCCCAGCCAGTGGTTTTCTTCTCTGTTATGTTGCCCACATCCAAGGCAACAACATGGTAAAGGCAATTTAGGCAACAGCCTGGAGCCACATATATTCCCAGGGGCCCCATGTGCTTTTTCTGTAAACCACTTGGTTATTTTTCCGAGGCTGCATCTATGGCGACTGCTTCAGTTTCAAGTCCAGTGTCTGGCACTGTCCAAGCTCCACATGCTTACAGAGAAATAACTCATTGCAAGATCTGAGCACTGTACGCACTGTACTGTGTGTGCTTGCTTTTCATCTTTGAATCCCTTTCCATCCTCTTATCTGTGGTTGTGTGGCATCTTTTTATTCATATTAATTCTCATCAATTGAATAAACACGTGCACACGCTTGAGTTGTTGATAATGCTGAGGGGGTAGAGGAATGTTGACGCGATGTGTTATGATGTGACATCTTCATTGTTGGAAGGTTAGAATCCATCTCCTAACCCGTTGCAGTTAAAGCCAAATGCCTGAATCGGCAGATAAGATGAATATAGATGAGGAAGAGGGTTTGAGAAATGAGCAGTTTGGCAGCACTACACATTATGCTATCCTCCTAGCCAAATATTTGAATACTAATCCGGAAACATTTTTGAAGCCTTAAAACAGTACTCGGAGCCAGGCCTAGTAGTAAATTATTGACATTGTTTTCATCCACATTTTGTTTCTTTGTGCTATTTTAATACTAATTTCCCCCTCCCTTTTTTTGTGCTATCATGTCAGTATCGTGTAATTTTGAGCTTTACGTAAGATATGGTTCTCAAAGCAAAATCACATATAGGGCCCCAAAAAGATGAAGTCCAGCCCTGCACACATCAGCACTCTTCGCTCTTTGTAATGTATTGTTGTACATTTTTTAAATACTCAACTGCTGCTGCTCTGTCTAATTTGCTCTCTTCACTGCGCAAGTGGTTGTGACTGTGCATAAAAATGCTTGGCGTTGGCTTAGCCTGACTTCCTTAATGCATGCAGGGAACGATTTGTCGGCACAGCAAGATTGGATGATGGGGAGAGCTAGAAGAGTGATTAGATGAACAATTACCTAAACTAACCTCTTTAATTTGAGAAAAGCTTCAGTATAGAGAAGCCATCAACTAATTGATGATGAATAACCAATTAATTAACTAAATGATGAGGCCAAAAAATTGTAATTGCATGTACAAGTGATGTTTCTATTCATTAAAGATTCTCAGATATTCTTCTCATAAAAAAGTGAAAACGATGCAGTATCACACCTCTGATAACTGTACAAGCATGAGGCATGATCGTATAAATTGCCACGTGAACAAAGGCACTCGCCATTACTTGCTTTTGATTAGTGGCATGAGATGTGCTTGGCCACACACATTGCGCAATTTGAGCCGTTGTTGCTGAATGTATGATAAGAAGCCACATTATGCATGCTGGTAAGCAGGGATGTCATGATAGTAAATCGAGTGTTTTATCTGAGGAATACACTTCACCCCCCTTTTGCGCTAATATAAATATTCATCATGTAAATACATAGTATGCATCATTTTAAGTTATATCACCCAAGTTTTATAAGTGTGGGAAGGAAGGCATCCATTAATGCATATATGACATATATGTCTAAAAGAAGGATAGTCCATACACCAGCATGTATCACTACAGAACACCGTACAAACTTAAAAGTTAATGTGAGGAAAGGTGAGCAGGGAGGCAAAGCAGCCCCCAGAGGGTTCTTGTAAAAACCGGTAAAGCACCCAAAAAACCTTTGAAGAATCCTGAATCACACTGCTATTTCTTAAGAGAATATTGGTAAGGAATGTATTATAATATATACAACATACTGTATATAAAACCGAAAAATAAATTTGCTGCTTAAAATGAAAAAGGGTCTTGTTCAGAGGCTTCAACATACAACTTGATGTTTCCCCATAATTTCCCTTTTCGGTTTAAAGTGATACTCATGCATACATGCAGGGCATTGTAAGGAGAAATAGTGCACAAAAAATATTTTGCACAGAGTTACCATAATTGTAGCATGACACAGTTCTATTTGTGAATTTGTGCTGTTGAGGAAATAGCACGGAGTTCCGACAGGGTCCATTCACTAGCTCACTTACCTGGTAAATGAATGACAAATATTGCCAAAAACGCTCCAACTTACAAAGAAATTGTAGTGGAGTATGGAGTATCACTTTAAGTGTATGTCATGTAATATTTGTGGAAAATAGCATCTCCTGCTTTCTCACTCACACTCACACAAAACAAGTTGAAATGGCATTGGGTAAATGAACCAAAATGAAGGAGATTACCCACCTCAAACTCAGCACTTCCATCACAAGAAAACAACTGGTGCTCAACCACAAAAAACTGTTCCCATTCTTTTTTATCTGCACCAAAAATTTGGTCTGGAAAAAGCAACCATGTCATCACTGGACAGGAGGCATGAGACACTACTCGCTGTATAGCTGAACCTCACTTTTTTTTTTAAAACAATCAGTAGCAGCCACAACTGGAAGACACCAATATATAACTGGCAACATGGTGCAGTATCCAGGACATTGCAAACCGGTGCCTTGGCAGTCTTGTGTGTGCCTGTGAAACACAACTGAGTTGTCTAGCGGGACGCACCGCAGTGGAGAATCGAGTGGATTTTAGTCATGATTCTGCAATTAATTTCTGCAATTAATTTTACGAGAGCATGTAAAACATTTTTTTTTTTAAATCAAACATTAACTGGGATGAAAAGATTTTTTTAACACAAAAAGTTCCATTTAGATGCTTTTATGTTAATCAAGCATTTTCTCATTCAGGTTGAGCAGGTTTTTGCCGCCATTGTCCTTTCAACATGCTTTTGTCTAAAAATTGCAGCCCATCCTCCAAGGAGAGTTAGTGGACAGTCTGCTGTCTGACATTGACCTGGAAAAGTGGATAACAATACTAAAAGCAAATAATTATATGGAGTGGAAAGTTGTTTAGAGGCATATCCAGCACTGTGAAATGAATCTCGCTTTTAGTGGTGCTGTTTTATGCAGTGAGACAATGCAGTTTCTCTGGACTTTATGAGTGGTACACCATGCTGCAAGCAGGGTATCAGGCATTTCCCCCTTGGTTGCGCTTTACATCACATGTCGCTGTCCTCATGTGATACACCCAGAGAATCGTCACTGCCTTACGGTGGCTCTACTGGGTCTATCAACAAAAAAAATGACTGACTGCCTTTGACTGAAGGCCTTAGATTTCAAATGCAAAATGAATGATGACCCAGAAATGATGGTTTTCGTTTTTAGAGCTCTTGCTATTGAGGCCGCAGACAGCCGGTCCAAGTATGCAGTGTATTTGCCTCACATGTGTTGGCATTGAATCTGATATATAAGCCCACTCTGTTGATTAGACAGTTTAAGGGGCAATTGTTTGATCTGATCTTCCACACTTTTTAGTTGAATTGTACCTCTTCCTCAACCGTCAACATCTGCGCTCTGCCTGTCACAGTCTGCCATACACACATACGCACACACATTTCCCTCAATGTATTTGGACTCATGACAGTGTTTGGATGCAGTTTGCAGCATTCTGTACCTCCTCTCTTTAAAATGTGGAGCTCTAAAGATGAGAATTTAGGTTTCCTTTGCTAATCTGACATGGCATTTAGCTTTGACATAAGAGGAAGTGTAAAGTGAGGCTCTTAGATATGTTGCAGCTCATAAAGTACAGAGAATAGTATGACAGGCAAAATTTCATTTTTAATTGCCTTTAGTGGAATAAAACTGAAGTTATCATGTCCATGTGTTGAGTAAGAGGATCCCAGACATTTATGAGGGGAAGATACTCAAATATGTCTCATAACCAAGTAACATGGACATTCTCTCTGTTCATCATGAATAATTTTCAAGCCTAAGTAATGTGTTGAAAATGTGTTGAGATGTCGACGGTCTAATTATTAATCACAGCTCCGGCTGAAGCTCTGTAGCAGTTGAAAATGTGTAAATCACGCAGACCTCCTGCATACAAAATTTACAGGTCTGCCCTTTTACCTATCAACTCAGCTGTCTTGTCTGGATCCTGCATTTCATGAGGGATGAGGCTGCCAACAGGAGCGCGAGAGAAATCAAATGTGTCCGGTAACCTCCGCTTACAGCTCCATTGCTCAACGACTGAAAAAAGAAAAAAGAGCTTCTTTAAGGCGTCTGGCACATTTTCCTGTGCTACAGACTGATTGCGGAATATACTGTATCTGTTTGACGTTTGGTGTGACATGTACATGAAGGACTCATTTTAAGTGGATTGGGGCATTGGAGAAATTCAGGGAAACCAAAAAAGCATTCGTACGCTTTACATTGTCTTTGGCCCATACATTGATCAGTCAATGTTCTTCTCTTCTTAATTGCTCAAGGTTAAGAAGTCTTGGAATAGTGAAATTAGAGTGTAGGGTGTATTCTGTTTTCATAAAACTGAAGCACCGTGTGAATAACCTTAATTCGACCGAGGTTCCTGTGTCTTGAAGAAAAAGAAAAATGACAACATATAGGAATATGGATGCTGCATTTTTATGTATTTTTCATTTTTTGTTATCATATTGATACATTACATTACATTATGTAATTTAGCAGACGCTTTTATCCAAAGCGACTTACAATATCACATTTAGTCAACAGTAGAGAAATCAACTATGCAATACAATCTTGATGATACAATGATACTTGCAGCATCCTTGCATCTATGCTCAAACATCAGACAACACAACACAACACAACACAACACTACCAGATGTGTTGCTACAGTATTTGGCGTCCAGTCTGTAAACAGATGATGCCATTTATATTTTAGATGTACTTGGTGTTTTAATGTCCTAATAAACTGAAAGACTGATTGGTAATCAAGCTGTGATCATCATGGGATGCTGATTCATTTAAATTGATCAGATAAAGCCAGTTATTTTGCATTTGATATCTTTTCTTTACGTGTGACCATGTGTGAGAGACCCAGACCCAGACCCCTCATGAGACTCTTTGCAGGCCCAGGATGAAGCTATCATCAGTGCTTACTCCCATTTAGATAACTCTGATAGCTAGGATCATTTTTTCCCTGTGCCTCTCACAGCACACTGCTGCTATGCAGTGGGATATAAGCCTTGGGCGATGCAGGTGGATGCCAGTATGGTGTCTTGGATTACAAATGATCTTTCCATCAGCTTGTGGTTGGTAAGATTCCATCGGCCACCTCAAGGCGTCGTTCTGACATTATTTTTCTTCTTATCTCAGATTTCTGATTGAGGTTGTCCCAACTTAAAGAAAAACTGATGAAATCTCAGTAAGGGAAACATTGAAAGAACAAGGTACAGCTTTAGGAGACGCCTTTGTAGATTCATATTATCTTGGTAGAGAGACGTCAAACAAAGTTGAGATCAATCCAGTGAACTGGTTATTAAATGGCTGAATGGCTTCTTCAATTTGTTCAATCCTCAGCATTTATAGCTGTAGCGATGCAGGGATTAAAGAGAACGGATGATTGATATTGGTATTAAAAAAGAACAAAGGTAATCCCCCAGCGTTTCCCCAAACAACCTATCACAACCTCACGTGGGCATGGCGGACGTGGTCGAGTACAGTGAGGACCCCAACTGCATTCCACAATGGACGGGCCTACTCCAGTGATGGGTGCGGCTGCCATTTGGGGATAAATACTTTCCTCACACTAAATATAACTGAAGAAGCCTTTTGGGTGAACAGGGACGTGTCTTTAATCTATATCATTTAGTCCAGTGATAGCACTTAACCTCACAGATGGAAATTGGCACTCATTCTTGTGAGCAGTGATTGCTGTGTGCGAACTGTTCAAATACGCGATCTGAGACTGCAACAGGCTGACTGTGCCACAGACACCCTAGAGATATCTAGCAGGCTAAATGTCTGGACCTTTGCAGTGAGCTTCAGCCAGTTGGTACATTTACATGCACTTTTAATTGTAGATTATACTGCGATCAAGGCAATAAACTGGCTTTTTCCAATGTCATATATACACCTTATTGTGATTAAACTGGCACAAATCAAAGTAAACTTAGTCCGAGTAACAGACTTAGGTTACGCTGTTGTAAATCGATTTATTTAGGCATGTAAACCTTTTATCATCGGAGTATGCTGCCTTCATGTGCGTTTCCTCAATTGGCAGACTCGCCTCATACTGGGATTACGCAACACCTCATGTTTACTCTGAGAGCGGCGGACTCCTGTTGATTCTGTGCATGTAATGGCTTAATCGCATTTTGCCTTTAATCTCAGTCAGGACAAATACTTTTTGAGTGCATGTAAACTTACTGACCGAGAGCGCAGGACATGGGGAATAAGGGGTAAACAAGCTGTCAAAAATATCAGCAAGTGACTTAATGTAAAGACAGTATATGGTCTCATCTATAGCTCAGCATGAGTATTTTCTACACAAGGTTTTACCCACTCAAAGAAGCAATTTTCTGTAGATATTTGAAAAGACAATCAGCTCTGTGGACGCAAATTAGAAACGTGAACCCTGAGATTTTATCTTGGCTGACACTGTCTCATGTCGAACACCCACAGTTAAAAATAATTGGTTAGTCTACGAAAAATATTTTTAAAAATGCATCCCACCCAATATTGACTTGGTTTGATCGTCCATTTGAGGTCATGAGTGAAGAGTATAAGAGCAACAATTACTGACCCGTAAGTATATGTGAGTCTAGGTTATTGTGCTGTTTTTAGCAATGCAGCCCACATTTACCTCCGTATGGAGTTTGTCTTTGGGGGTTACTTATCATGGATTGTTCTGCTGTGGGAAATTTAATGTATTGTTCTGCCTCTCTATTATACTTTTGCACCCGGCAGATGATATTAAATGGACTTCTAAATCCTTCTGAACACTCACGGCTGAGGGTAGGTGAGAAGTTAAGTGTTTTAGCAGGTTTTATTTGTACTCATCCATAGCATAAAATAATCAGAATATACTGTGTCTGCGGTGGATGGATAGACCAATACAAATCAATACTAGTGGCTGCATAGTTGTTGAGATTGCTGTCTTTTCACTCTGTGATGCATACAGGTTTGATAGGGGATGAATTGTAACAATGTTGTAGTAATTTTTGGCTGTCCCCTGACTAAGACATGTTGATGATTGATACAGGGACTCGTTTACAACTTCTCAGATACATTATGCAGATCAGGAAAAATGTGTTAACGCAATGTGCAAATGGAGGCAGAAGGCATTGCAGAAATGCGTGTCAGGCACATTTAATAGGATTCAGTTTTTTAATTACGAGCTCCTTCCGCTGTGGAAATGCAGGTCATAGGTCTGTTACTCTGAGCTAACAGATGTCAATTTATGCTGACTTCAATCTAATTACAGTAATTACAAGATGAAAGTGAGAGAAATCAATTGATTGCATTAATTTGAGTATATTCAAAGTTTTAACCTGCATGTAAACACACTGATTGTGATCTGATAAGTATCCACATGTAAATGCAATCCATATAGGTGGGACACTTTTGTGAGGTAAAATCTGCCCACAAGTTTAAAATGTCACTCCACTTGTTTTACCCTTTGCTCTGATTTAAAAACCTTATTTTAAATGTGAGCCTGCAAGAATGACAGCTCAGGCTAAAAGGTTAGGTTTTTTTCTTTTCAATGCATGAAGCTCATCCAAGGAGGAAACGCAGGCTTTAATAGCATTACAACCTGCCTGCTAAGATCTGATCCCAATGCAGACAGAATCCAGATAACAGGAAGACTTTTTTTTAATGCTAAGTGTAAATGCAGTGTCATTATCCAGACAATGGGGGTCACAAAGCAGCGCCAGATCAAATGGGAGAATTGTGTCATGCAACCATGTTCCCTCATTCATAAACACCTGTCACTGGCCTTTTTGAGTGTTTGCCACGAAAGAAGCGTTACTGCGTTATTTCCTCATCAGCATGTCATGGAAACTATTCATAAAACACACTGTTACACAAAAATAAAGACCTGTTTCAATCTGATGGTGAATTTCAGCGGTATGAAATCTGGATAATGTTTTAAACTGTATTTGGCACACATGTATTAGTTATCTATAGAAAAGACATCTAAGCCTGTGCTGTTGATTATTAAGTTCATTTAAATGGCGAGTAATGATCTGATCTCTCATGCCTTCTAGTGGAGCTGCATCTCCTCCTCATGTGTCAGCCTCTCTGCTCTGCGTAAACACACACACACACACACACCACACCATCCCTCACTCCCCTTGCACTGTGAAATGAAGACACAGCAGAGACAAAGAGAGTATGAACATCTCTCTCAGAATGCAGAGCTCTAAAGCAGAGAATAAAAGGTTCCTTTGCTGATTTGACACATCCATTGTGCTTTTACACAAAAGAACACACTAAAATGAGTGTGTCTTACATATGCAGCTCATTAATATGCCGATTTTCTCTGGCTTTCACCTGGCGCACCAGTACAACATTGGTAATGTTAGGCTGGTGTGCTAATTAACATCAGGGGAGCTTCATGAATGAGGATCAATTATTGTGCAGCATATTTAGCGTTGTGCTGAGAAGCGATTTTTTTATGAACCACAACAATGTATCTGGATACAAAGATCACTTTTTAATGTAAGGGGGAAACTGGGACTTAATTGCCCCCTGACCAACTGATGCTGTTACTGACTGATTCCACCATGTATCGACAACAGCACCAGGGGAGTAAAACAAACTGTTGGTGGATTTGTGACGGAGCCAAAAGGCTTTGAATCCAGTCAACCATCCACATGGTGGCCCAGACCCAACCACTTGGTGGGTTCACATTATTAACAAGCTGCAGTGGTCCGATAACACTGTAGCAGTAGATTAGACAGGAGGGAGCTGGCTGTTCTTCATGGGGAGGTTCAGGTTATTTAATGTGGCCTGTCTTAATCCCACACACTGTAACTGGAAAGTCTGCCAAAAATCCATCTGTTCTCTTCATACAGGCTTTTCAAAAGTGGAAAGTTGTGAAATTAGATCGGAAGAGCGTCGTGTAGGGAAAGAGTGTAGATCTCGG
>OMOW01001577.1:6591-24636 GCA_900312555.1 Lamprogrammus exutus | reverse complement strand
ACGAGAGAAAGATTAATAAAGATGGGGGGGAAGGAGGGGAGAGGCAAAACAAAACGGAGAGAGGGGGGGGTACTGTTTGGATCTGCTTGCGTGTTTCATTTTCTGAGAGGAAAGATTAACAGCAAGATCTCTGGATGCAAGTTTGATGGACAGATGAGACCAGATAAAAGAGGAGAAACGACAAGAGCTGAACATTCGGTGCAGATGGAGGAAAATGGAAAAAAAGTGTTGTATGGCAGAGTGTGACAAGAACCTGCAAAACAAAAGCTGCTCACTGTGAAAAACATCTGGGAGCTTTCAACTTTGGGGACGGGCGCCGTCTTCAATTGTCTATTTTAAGAATGAAAATTTTAAATACTGTTTTGCAAAGTGAGGTCCCACCTTTCCAAACTGAAACCTTTCACATTTGACTGTAATTAAACGATTCTGTCAGGAAGGGATTGGTCTTTGGCAGGAGCTCTTAGTGCACATGAAATAACTGCATTAACTCTTTTGCCACTAGTCGCTAAAAATGTGTTACTTACAAGAAGCGTACATTTTACTGAAATTAAATGTATTTCAGTTTAATGGAAATCGAAATTTCCTACTGGACCGGCCAGTAGGAGGCGCTAGTGCGGCACAGAGATTAAGAACTCAATGTAGACAACGTAGAGTCGACTGACGGCAGAATGTGTTAAAAGGTTTCTCATCAGTATTTGGGCCAAAAGTGCTCTTTCCTTTACGTTCAGGCCTGTGGTGTGTAGCTGGGGTGATATCTACATTTGTTAGAATGGAACGAAACGAACAAGAATTTAAATTCCGCTCTAGCATCAAAAGGGGCTTATCAGTGACAGTCGGGACAGAGGAGAGATCATTAGACAATACGAAGATATATGTACTATTGAGTTCCTTATTGGACAAATTAATTACCGCTGTCTCTTGTTCCTGTTGCCTGGAAGCTTCTTCTCCCGGAAAATATTGAGCGTCTCTCTCTGATGGGCCCAGCGTGAGTTAAGTGTTAATCATTTAAAGTTTTCTGGCTCAAAACAAATTTTATGAAATAAGATCATGGGCGAAATGTGAGATGATGCATCAAATCATTGCTGAAAGAATCCAATTCAAATGGAATGGTGGTAGGTGGTGGTAATGGTTTTTTCCTTGCGCTACTTCAACCCGACCAAATATAAAGCAGTCATTTCTCTTCGCGTCTCTCTTCACCTCCTCTCGGTCGTTTCTCTCCCTGCTCCCGCCATAAAGATGATGGACCCTTTATTTTGCTTCCAAGCAAAGGGGGAAAACCAAGAGGCTCCGATCTCACTGCCAGCCAACCAGAAGATAAAGAACAGGGGTAGTTAAGCTTCGTCGACGCCGAAACACAAACCCAGAGAGATTTTTTTTTTTAAAGAGAATGGAGCCACCATTAGGCCTGGGCAGTGGATATAACGTGTCACTCCTGAGAGGCTCTTGTCTGAGTTATGAGATGGAGATAGAAAATTAAATTTAAAGGAAGCTGGAAAAGCTTGAAAAAGGCTTAATTGTTGCCACTGAAAACCCCACCGCTAGGCTACCATTGCAACGCAATAAAGCGTTCAAACCATTACAACCTGGATGTGATTGGATGCCGTAACCACTTTTTATTGAGTGAAAATGTTCCCAATTTTGAACAGTGAAGCAATAACCCACTCTCTGAAGTGACTTAATTACACTGAGCTCTTCTTCCGTGATTGCTTTTCAGTGTCTGTCTCCCCGTGCAATTACATTTTTTTGCCGATCAGAGAGTTGATATCTAAGCTCGCTGGTCTTAACACCACCAAAGGCGTAAACCTCGCCGATGTGGTCACCTTTTCTGAAGCAGGGTGCGTCGGCGAGAGCCCTGCCCTTGACCTCTCACCTGCTGAGGAGGCAGCTAATAGGCCAGCCCACACAATCTGATCACCACAGCATGTGCTTTGATAAACCCTGGCCTTAACCCAACTGTTTTATCTGCTATACCTTCAGGTCTCTTGCCACTCAATATATTGACATTTCTGTGAAAAACGTATACCTGCTGTAATGGGGTCATCAAAAACAGTCCAACCTAATCCGGTTGATGCTGAAAATACAGAGATTGCACCAGAAGAGCCAGAATGGTCCATCAAATGACGGCTCGTTTCTCTCACACTGTACTGTATTTCTTGGTACTTGTTTCAATGTACAGTTGTAGTTTGACAAGAACATTTGATCGAATCCCAATTTCTTGGTTACATTTAAGGGTGAAATGTGACTTAGTTTACACTGAGGACTTTAAACCACACATATCTTCACGTATATTGAACTCACAGAATACGTGACGAGACACGCAGCTAGTAAGTAAATTACTTGCTGTTCAAATAATTAAAAATTAAATATTATATCATAGTATTGAGGGGAATGTGCTGTAAATATGGACCATGTTAATTTGATTTCATTGGAATTGCAGCAATCATCAATTGACCAATAGCAAACCGTCTTCACTGTGAAGGAGCAAGGGTCCAAAAATGATTTTTATCATTTTAGCAAAAGTGATTTCATACAAAACTTCTCTGGTAAAATCAATGTTCCAAGTTTGACTACTTTGATGGATTATATCTGAGCTCAATGGATGGATGGCTCCTATTGGTCTGGTTTGTTTGTTTTCTGTTGCTGCTTGCAAAAACCTTTAAAAGCAAAATTCATACATGGAGTTTGGCTTTTAGGTTAGGGGCAGCAGCACTTTACCTCGGGAGCGCCACCTTGCCTCGCCGTGAAACAACACAGATCAACCATCAGCTCCTACAGTCCACAGTTTGTCTCGGAAGCATCACCCGTTTGTCTTGTCATCCATCTCAAAACAAATTTGATGTAAATAGATCAGATCAATATCAATTTGTGTCCAATCTGTAGTTAAAATGTGGTCTTGTCTTAATGAATAGATGATGAAAGCGACCTGGAGATAATCTGTCGATGGCACATAAATTCTGCAATGCCCCAAAAAATGCCACTTTTGAGATGGGGGAATGTTTAACTATGTGTTTTGTTGATGTAAAGTTTGTTGGGAGGAAATCCTTCTTCATCTCTTACTGCAGTGTGGAGTGCAGCAGACTGGTTTCAGGGGGTTGTTGGTTTTTGACCAGGTAATATGTTTCGGTGCAGGTCTGTGGTACAGAAGTAATTCTGCGGCAGGAACAGTCTGTGGCAAACATTAATCAAAACTAGACAGTCAAAGATATGCATGTCCCATTTTCTGTCCCCCTCTCTCCATCTGTCCTGTCACTCTCCACCATTTATTCTCCTAGAAAGCAGACATGCCATGATGTCCCCTCATCCTTTGGGGACTATCTAATATTCTGGCTTTGAAAAACAGAGGTGTAGTCTTTCAAAGCAATTCATGACACACACGATTCCCACCACACATAGGAAGAAAACGTTTATTTGAAGTTCCCCTCGTCACCCCTTGTCACGCTGATGTCTCATTTCTGTTTGACAAAGACAGAAAGGAGGCGGAAACACAAAATCCATGGTTTGTTTGTTTTCCACTTTTATGTTCCCAGGAAACGAAGCCACAAACATTCCCACACAGTTGTCACTTTGTCTCTTACAGTGTGTGGCATCGCTCCAACATAATTCAGTGTGACTGAGGACACAACAGACAAAGCTGAGAATGCACAGCATTTGTGTGTGTGTACTGCCTCCCTGTGGTGAAATGATTTTAAAGTCAACCTTTGCATTATCCCAATTAAAAAGCAGCAACAGGTGAAAAATGACGCTTCAATGCTGTTAATTTTACTCATGTTTGTTAAATCATCATTAGAATTGATCTAGAATGCATAGTAAAGACACTGTAGAATACATTCATCGTTGATGTAAGAGTACACGATAATAAATGGATTGTTTGCTGCACTGTGAAAGGAAATTCATAACCATGGTGTAGCTCATGATATACACTCTTTCTAAATCTGACTGATAAAAACTTCAAATCTTCTCAGGAGAGTATTTTTGATTTATTCTTTAGCTGTGGTAGAATGGAAAAAAAGGGACACTGGGAGGACTTGATACATAATTTGTGCTTTATTGACAAAAAGTTTGGACAGTTTCTACTGTTGATTGCCAAAGCAGCGTTCCTCCTGTTCTAGCTATTACTACTAAATGGCACAGTGCAAATCGCATTACCTATACACACTGTTTCCCCTGTGCGAGGACAAGACAGTGGAAGAGAATTGACAAAACTCCAGCAGACGGACAACAAAAATGTGGATTCCTGTTACAGACATGGCATTTCACGTGGAGGCATGGGATGGCAGCAAACAGAAAAATGTGGCTTTGATTAAGGGTTGGAGGGCAGGAAAGTGAGCTGCAGCTGACAAAAGACAACGTGGTCGTTTTTTCGTCAGTGCTCGTGTGCAATATTTCCAATGAATAGACAGACACAAACCACAAAATAAACTATTACTATTATTTGATCGTTGTGAGGGAACACAGCGGTTCATTTAGTGTATGAGGACCATAAACGATTAGTAGAGACTTCACCGAAGTCATAAAACAAAGAGGGCCAGCTCCAGGATGTCTGCATAGCAAAATCTGGGCAGTGGTAGTGGAGGTACCGTATTATGTAGACAAGTTAATATAAACTGATGAGAGAGGACACGTCTGGCATCGGAGACGTCTCTCAAACTTTGTGTCTGTCCACATTGAAAGGGTTTGAGCGTTAACAGAAAAAGAGTATCCACCCTCCTCATACTCACTTAGTGTGCAGCGTAAATATCTAACACAAACAAGGCATAATATAGGAATTTCAGGCCCCAAAAAAGCATCAAATTTAAGGTAATAATGAATTTCAGCATTAGGTTGTGGAGGAACATTAGGAGGGAAAATCATAATTTGGGAATTTCAGAGAAAAAATGATTTCCTCCCTCCTACAAAGGAAACGCTGAGGGAGGGGGAAAAAACAACTTCCAAAGCCCTTAAACTCTTACGACTCGTCTGAATTTTGCACCTTCAATTTAATCATCCAAATCTATTTAAGATAACAGCACTTTACACAGATCTATAGGGAACGATCGTGGAAGCCATTTCATCGGGGAGGGACGAATTCGTCGTAGTAGTAGTGCATGTACATCAATTTCTTCGTAGATTGCTGCTTTGGATGCAAATGTTTACGATACAAAAGTATGCGCAATACGACTGCAAACGCTCAGTGTGTCATTTCCCGTCGTGGCGAGCTGCTGAGAAAGAAATAATTTCATCTTGAAAGAAAATCGTAACCTGTTAGAATGAAACATTGTATTATATATATCTAAAAGTTATATTTACATGTGACTATTCCTACTCTTACAGTGAGCACTGAACACAGTAAGACAGTGTGCAAGAGGAGAAACAAACGTGTAAAAGGATAATAAGGCTTAAACACTCTTCGCCGATATAAGACCCCCAAAAATTACAAATCAAACCACAAATAAGTCATTAATTTAGAAAAAAATATAACATTACAATTTTTTATATCAAATAGAAATAACAAAAACTCTGTACGGAGCGAAACAACAAAGACGCCCTAAACACACAAATTTGTGATCCAAACACACATCGCTCCCGTAGTTCAGCTGTAAATCTAGAGAAGCTTTACGACGAAGCAAAAACATCCCGACAATGCAACTGGCCAGACAGGAAGGCAAATGGGCTCTGTTCAGTCTGTAGACGACGTTCTTTCTGGGCGTAGATCAAAAAATGTAGTCTCGCGTCATCTTGAGGGAGGGCATGGCCTCGTTGACGTTCTGGTCGAGGCGGTGATACTCCACCGTGTTGCGAGAGCACAGGCTCTCCCTCCAGCGACGGCTCTGGGCCAGGAGGAAGATCTGACGAGAGGAGAGGAGGGCAAAGGTGAAACGGAGATACGAACCTCAGCTTAATCTGACTGTGGTACGAGTTGGCTGACAGGCTCATCGACACTCGGTTCGTCTGCTGGTGTGGATTTGTTCATTGAGTGTGGATGCCAAGTATAAATAGATTTATAGCAATATTACAAATGTAAGTAAGAATTCACCCGCGACTCATGCACAGATGTGTAAAACCGTCCTCTATATACACATATATATATATATATGTGTTCTCTTTACCAAAGCTTAACTGGATGGTAGGTTAATGTCAGCCCTGTGCACTCACCTTCCTCTTGTTGTGGTAGGTGATGTAGACGATGGCCACCAGGAAAGCCAGGATGACCAGATGAAAGAAGAAGTGCGAATCCTCATCCTCGGTGTTGTAGACCTCGGCCACCTTACGATGGGTCGCGTCCATCCGGTCCGCCTCCTGTTGGCTGATGGCAGCCAGGTCTTTGCTCTGGTCGTTGCTGCTGATCAGGCCGAACTCATCTTCCACGGCGTCTTCCGTTTCATCCAGGAGGTTGCTTTCTAAGCTCTCGTAATTGCCTTCGTCGTCTTCGTCGCCTTCGTCGCCATCATCTGAATCTTCGTCCAGACCAGGTATCTGCTCTTCTTTGGTGTTCTGCAGCAGATCTGGTGCAGTGTCGGATTGGTTCTGTGGGCTGGCGGGGTCGGGGTCAGAGTCAGGGTCAGGCTCCGGGGACTCTGTCAGTTCGGGTGTGTCTGGTTCAGGGGCGGCCGCTGTGATTTCTGGAACAGAGGTTAAAGCGTTCACAGGATAAGTACCTTCTCCCGGTGTATCTCTTTGGCCGTTTAAGTCTTCTGTGTTATCATCTTTTGCTGTGATGCTGTCAGAAGAATCAAAGATGGTGGCTGAATTTTTGCTCTCCTTGTCTTCAGACTCTTTTGGCTCGACGGCTGTTGTGGCGTTCTCCTTTGGAACTTCTGTTGTGGCGTTTTTCTTAACATCTGTTGAAGGATCCTTAAGTTGGGTTGAAGCTGCAGTAGGCTCAGTCTGACGCGTCTCTACTAACACTGCTGACTTGTTCACGGTTGTCAAGTTAACGTTTAAGGACAGGTTGCCCGCCTGAGCCACAGTGGTTTGTGCTGTTGGGTAAGAGGAAACATATGTGAAGCAGAATTCTCCAAACACAATAAATATGAAGTCGACATGTTTGCATAGTAAACAACATACACAGGACAGAAACTGTATGGATGACACTTGTTATAACTGATATTTCAATACCAAACAATCATCACTTCTCAAATGTAAAGATTTACTTGCTTTTTGCAGCATTTTAAGTTAAATACTTCTTGTACTTTTGGTATGACAAAATAAACAATTTAAAGACGTCACTTTGCACAGATATCTTGGGATGGAAGTTCATTGGGATCTATGTATAGACTGGGACTGGGCCCTACTTTTGAAGTATTTCAATATTGTTCTTTTATTAAAGATTTTTGTGGACAATGTAGATTAGCCTAGAGGTATGTAGAAGTAATAAACATAGGGTCAACTGAGCCTCAGTTGATGCATAAGTTACTACCACACAGCCACATTATGTACAGTCAGTGCAGAGCCCATAGTGGTCGGTCCAGTGGACACTTTGCACTGACTAACAAATACTGTGACACACCGTGAGCTCGGAGCTTGTATTTTTGGGACGATGGTTATTTGAAGCTGTGCCTGCGCAATTAAATGTTTAGACAACACAGGTGTTATTTTTCATGTGTACATATATGGAATAAAGACATAACTTTCAGTTGCAGTCTTATTTTCAGTGATGGAGATGTAGCATGAACTGTGTTTTCCCCTTATTCAATACACAGATTTCTGGGTACTCTTATAAAGCATTTTCCAGCTCAGCTTACTACTGAGTCCACATTCAGCATGACGAAACACATTATTAGGGGTGTGCAAAAGATTGTTAGTTTCACCTTGTTTTTATCATTTATAAAAAATGTTACAATATTTTCTTGTCTGTCATTAGCCCATAAACTAAGGTTATACTCCTGCTGCAAATACCCATCATAATCTTACAACCACACTGTTAGATCCAGGCAAGTGTGGTGGAGAAAGTGAGCTGTATCTCATCCTTAAGAGACCGCTGTCTAAAAATGCCCTGCAGCAAGGCACTTAACCCCTCATCAGCCAGAGAAGCTGCTAAGTGGTCACTGGTGCTAAACACAGGCTGTACTGTGCACCTCCCAGGTGTGTGTATGCATGTGTGCGAGTGTGTCTATAACCATCCATTCCTGGCACTACACACTGGCTCGCCTATAAATGAGAGAATGTGCAATTCATGCTTATTTATGTTGACAATCACTGCACTCATGACACTTTGTGACTGGGCTTTTAACACGAGATTTGAAAATATGTCAATGCCAGCAACAAACGTGTATTTTCATTTTGGGAATTAAATGTTAAATACCTTAATTTTAACGTCCAAGTATTCAAGAATCTGAAGCTATAGCTATAACAATTTTCAACTGCATCTTTAAATAAAGGCTGAACTAAATCTCCTGCTTTTGGCCCACGTTCCACAATCAATGACACCATTTACCAAACAAGCATCAACATTATTTCATCCGGAGGGACTGGGGGGCGTTGCTAAGGAAAAGATGGGAGGAGAGACGCTGGGGACTTGAATCCCTGAGTAAGAAGTCCCCAGGAGAAGAAAGGGAGCATTCATATGCAGAGGCCACAGCCAGCATAAATAATAACCAAACAGGAGAGCTTTATGGCAGCGCTGGTTACAGATTTTACTGCATGTATGACTGAGCCAGTGTGCAAAGGCTCTCACATACATGTGACAAGTATATATGAAAGACACACATCTTATCTACAGTAAAACTGATTTTTCTTCATTCTCATTGAGGTGGTCCTGAAAGAAATGAAGCTTGTGCCCTAAGCTGCTTTCCTCTTGTTACCAAACTTAAGGAACTTCCACACCATTGACGTGCGATTCACGTACGCACAGTATGTCAAGATCTGATCTCTTGCACTGATAGCACACACTAAAATTTAGCTTCACCTTCACTGTCTATCTTCACGGAGGAGGTCATCTGGAAACAAATTCTTTTTCAATGTCAAAAAATACAGGACAAATATCCATCACAAAATTCCAGGAGCTAACCTGACATCTTCAACTTGCTTTATGTTTGGTACTCAAAACTTAAAGAAATGACAATGAGATTAATCTGTGAAAAGCTGAACCAGCAATTATGTAACAATTTAATCACAAAATAAATAATCGGCACTGGTAGAACTTAGTAAGTTGTAGCAATGTATCTTCATCACAAAACTACAGTACCTTTCAAGACGAGTTATGTTTGAGAAGCAGATAAGTGTGATGGCTTAACACAGTTTTGCTATGAAGAAGAACTTGTAATAAATAAGAACTTAATTTTCCATGTTTTGAACACAGTTTAAGTCCAACTGTGTGGCATCGGGAGCCACAAACTTCATGTCTATTGTATGGAAGAGGCAGATCAGTAAATCAGTACCTCAGGAGTAATTTCAACAGTTTTAAGTCAATAAACTATATTGATAAATCAAAGCCCACTTTCTTAAGGAATGTTGAGATCAGTCTTCCTCTCTTCAAAAGGTTTTATTATTCAGAGCAAAGGCTTTTGGACTGACAGGGGTTAATTAGCTGCTGTGATAAACACCAAGGACACCTGGAGTACATCAATCCGCCTCAGCACCACAAATCACTGCGTTCCAACCCCCAGGGGAACCAAATTTAACCATGAATTACACAGAAGAGCTTTTCTCAATCTAACTAAGTTACTAATTCATGTGTGGCTTGAGTTGAGCCACGACCGTGTTATTTAAATTACAATGGTTACTATGAAACCAAACGGTAACGAATTGAATCGACATTGTACGTCAAATAAGCCTGTAAATGAAAGGCTCATCATTCTCTTACTTCAAAACACAGTTCCACGACATTGTAAAGCTACTAATACACACTTTCAGCTCTGAATTGCTCTATTTAATAGCAGTAATTAACTAAGGTGGTATTTAGTGTTTTAAAAAGTCCAGTTTGAGTCGTTTTAGGACTTTTACGGGACATGAACGCAGCCTGTCATCACCTTTCGTAGCAGCTAGCATAGCCTACTAGCCAGCTAGCTAGCCTTCCTATCCCGGCCAAGAAAGATGCCGATAATTGACACACGTACGACATACCGTTACTCGTGGCACCAACCGGAGCAGATAGGCAACCTCTGGCGAACATCTGGAGGAAAACAACCAAAGAAAGAGCGCAGACATTTCTCCTGCTTAGCCCCATCTTTCTATACGTCGCCATCTTGATGCGTGAGTCCCACTGGAGAGGTGTGGTTTCGCTAGGATACGTACACACACAGAGAGAGAGAATGTGTGTGTGTCACCGTGAGTCAGTGTGACGCGTGTGAATGTTGCATGGCCAAGTCACGAGTGCAGTCCGTCTCCAAATCCCCGCTGTCATCAGTTTGTAAAAGAATAAAGTCTATGGTTGGTATATTTGTGGAACCAAGTTATTACTACGCCAAAACAAGTCATCTATCCTATGTAAACCAAATAAACAAGATAATTATGTGTCAAGACAACACTCATCTCGTGCTAGCAATTGTGGGACGCAGTTGCTAGATTGTGAGTAGCGCGGTAACAAGAGAATGCTCGTCACATTGCATTTCCTCCTTTATTTAGCCGCATTAATCTGACATGTTGCAGTTTAAGCACTTACTAAGCTTTAAGGTCTGAGTGTAGCCCAGACCCATGAAGCTGGAGATGTGTGTAAGACGCGCGGAAATCACAAATTAATCAAGGTATGCTGTGCAAATATTACTCTTTTGGGACGTTTTTGTGCAAACGAGATAATTATCTTGAGGGAGTAACTTTGTTTGTCTGTCTTCACTGTGACATTAAAAATAAATGCAACAAACTGGTTCAACATGATCTTTATTTCAGGCAATGACAATGCTGTCAAGTACACCAAGTATGATCCCCATAACCAGTTTTGGAAGACTTCCGTGTCCTGTCAGCTGATTCAGTATTTTAATCCTTCTCCAAAGTATTAATTCTTTTTCCAGAGAGGTTTACCAAGAGTGTACGACAGGTTTCCTCCCCTTTGCTGGACCAGGAGCAATTGACAGGTCTTTAGCCTTCTTAACACTTAGTAGGTGGATTAAAGTAGACCGTCAATAAAATAATATTATTTTGCTATATGAAACAAAGACGATTCACACCAAATGCACAGAGACGAAAGACGAGTGAGACGACAACAGAATATACACATCAGGATGTAGTGCCTCTCTGAGCTACTGACCGCTGCTTACATCAAGGACAACTAACCCTTCCCATTGTATAATATTAAGACAGTGCTGAAGAAATGTTAAAATAAAACAGTCGATTGGCCAGTAACATAATCAGCAAGGAGTGCTTCCTGATGCTATATGCAACATCACCACCTTGTGGTGTAACTACTCAAGTGTATGCTTACTGTATTCACCCCATTATGCATTTTGGGCCAATTGTGTTTGGATTTTTCCCCTTTATCTGCACTGGAAAGCAGATAGACACAAATTAAAGCATCATAAATGAATGTAGTGAAATAAGAAAAGTGAGGTCAACACAGAGAAATTCAAGGCTACTTTTCCGTTGCAAGCTACACATTTCAAAATCAACCTTCTTGATTTGTAGTTTTGTTCTTAACTATTTTCAAAATATAATGTTCCCTTAAAGTGGTCCTTTAAAAAGAGGCAGATCGTGACGCGAACGATTTGACCTTTATGCTGTCTTCCTTCCAACAGTAGCACATCAAAGGGAAACGGGGGTGTTGTGAGGGCTAGCTAACAAATAAAGGATCTGGATCTTTTTTTGTGGGCAATGTGTGTGTGCTGGGGAGTGTTTGCGTCGACATCCTACGCCTGGAACTCAAGGCCGAGACCGAGCTTGTGGCCTCCAGCATTGATGTTCTTGCCGTCCAGGAGAGCAGACAGTGTCAGTTTGATGCCTAGAAAGACAGATGCATCCAAACAAGCCATGAATAATTGACAGTTTCAGTCTAATCATTCAAATGGACTAGGGTAGCAACTGTATTTCCTTATTCTTATTCAATATCACCCAGTAATATTGAAATCAAGCAAATCTGAAATTCAATCAAACTAACACAAATTAAGTTGGAGTACTTGTTGGTTCATGTAATACATTAAGGCCTGAAAACTCTTTTCCAAACATGAAAATGCTGGTTACATGGCATTTCCTTTTTTGTTTAACCATATTAATCAGGTTAATGCTGACATATTACAGTTTCAGTAAATGCAGTCAGTGTTTTGACCCAATAAAACGGACGCTTCAGTGAAAGGAAGCACACTCACCAGGCTTCAGAGTCTGAGTGTAGCCCAGACCCACGAGGCTGGAGTTGTTCACCTTGGCCTGTGTGGGAAACGTGAGAAAGTCACAAACAAAACCAAACAACACAACACAGGAGACTTCAAGCTAGCAAAATGTAATCTAGTCAGCTATGAATGTGACAAACTGGGGAAACAGAATCCACACCAACAGTATTTAATTCTGAGCTGAAGCTGTGCTCCTGCCTTCTTGGTTCAACAAGTACACCTTACGCCAAAAGGTATCCAGTCACCCCAGTAGGGATCAATTATGTGTCGCGTGTGAAACCCGGCTGTACTACTACTACGCGTCGCACTACTCACAGAGAAGGAAGCGTCATCGTCAATCTGGTACTTGGCAGCGATGCCAAAGCGGGTGTTGCTGTTCCCCGCAGTCCAGGCCAGGTTCACAGCCGTCTCCAGCTTGTCATTGACCTTCTGGTAGATGGAGCCACCAAACTCAGTGCCATCATTTCTAAGGAAAGAACGCAGACAACCACATAATTAAATGTTAGTGCAATGCTAATATTTTTTCTCCACAGGTGACACTTCATCCCCAAAGTGAGGAGGTATTCGGTTGGAAAAGGGGATCCGGTAAGAATATATGATGGGTTAAAGTGTGTGCCTCCATGACACCTCACATAACCACCTCAGCTGAAGCCAGATTAAGGCTTAGCCAGGGGCAAGAAACAATACTAAACACTGCTGTCTGTCACTACCTACTTTCATTTTCACACTGCAGCCCTTTACGCCTGCCAACCACTCAGTTTACCTCAGTAGCAACAAAGTAAATCCAATCAAATGGTGTAAAAATGCCTGCCGGGCAGACAATCAAACAGGCAGGCACGACAAGCTAACCCGTCAAAAGAGGACAGAACCGATCTCAAGGCTTTTATCAGGTCACGGTCGAGAGTCTGAACTTGTAGCTAAAACTCATGGGCTGTGATCTGGATTCGAGTTCCGTTGAAGAGTCCATAATGCTGACAAAATACTACCTAATATCATAATGGAAAGTTTTATCAAGTAAATTATTCTATATCCAAGTTGAAGTTAGTACTGGCAATAATGTCCCCCACGTGTACTCCTGTCTATTTGCTGCTTTAAGAGGTCTTACACATTTGTATGGAGCTGGAACTCTTCGGTCTTGTATCCAACAGCGAAGTTGCTCTGGGTGACCCTGTTCCTGCCAGCCTCGAATGTCATCTGGTAGCCGGCCAGCCAGCCCTCAAAACCCACCACCGCCGCGCCATGGATGGCGGTGCCGTTGATGTCGTAGTGCACGTCGCAGCCGAGGTTGATGTGGTCGCACTTGTAGCCAGTCTTGACCTTGCCACTCTTTTTGCTGGGAGGGTGTTGGGGAGGAAAGACAGGTTAAGTTGGATTCTCAGGGCCAGAGACATCACACTGCTGCACTGATACACACGCTGTGGTTTTCAAAAACTCCATTGTTTAATGTCCCATATGGCATTTTATCCAATATGTGTTAAAGAAGAACTCCTCATCATTGTCCAATTACTACAACAATTTGTCAACAAGGGAGACACGATATTCAGAAATGGATACAGAAAGGTAAAACTATGCGGAGCAGTAAGTGTTGAAGTACGACAGGTGTATATTTCCCAGGAATTATACATTTTTATTCCACCCAACTCAAGATTTCTTCATGAAATATCCCAATTTCCAGTGCTGTCATTCAGGTGTCCTTACCCGGTGTTTGGCGAGAAGGAGGAGTCAAATGTCAGCTTCAGGCCCTTCGCCAACTGTGGAGAAGGCAATAAAGTTGTAGTAAAAAAAAAATACAAAAACCTCAGATTTGATCTAATTAAATTCAGCAAAGCCAGCTGAGTGACGAGACTTAATATCCGGAGAGACAGGAAGAGCAGAAACACAACTGAAGTTTAATATCCATGACTTCTCATAACAACGGCGAAATGCTTTTAAGGAGCACAACATCTTTGCTGTCCACCGACCTGGTCCTCCAGGGTGATCTCTGTGCCCAGGGTGTTGTCGGTGTTCCACTTCTCCGTGAAGGTCAGGCCGTGCTCCGCCCACTTGTACTTGGTCTCCAGTGAGCCAGCCACCTTGCTGGTCTCGGTGTTGGCAGAGCCGGTGCTGGTGAACTCCTGCAAGTCGGGAGGATTGGTACTTCAGTGTGATGAGGAACAGGGATACACTGTACGTGCAACGGGAATTTAGATCATCTCATAATTACTAGATGACAATAAAAGGAAATTAAGACTTTTATTTTTTTGTCACACAACGTATTAACATTTAGGAGATAACATGAGCCAAGTCAGCCAAACTGCACTCTGAGGTCCAGACTCTAAAGCTGTGTGAGGACACTGCAGCTCTGATCATCTGATAATGACCTGCGATGACTTACCAGGCCATTTTCTGATTTTGTTTTCAAGTCCAGCTTGATGAGCCCAAAGCCTGAAACAGACATTTAATAAAACATCAAAGTGATGGCGATACAAACACCGCCCAGTGTCAAAACAAATACAACTTTCATGTGAATATTATTCATCCCAGCCACACAATGTTTTATTAATACATGTTTAAAGACTCCCTGTTTCCTTCCTTCGTTCACTTCACAAACATTAAATCAAGTCATTGATTAGTGTTTGTGAAACACTCATTCATCAACCTCTTACGTGCACTGGCACTGTGTGTGTATTGATTTAGTGTAGATTCTGTGTGAGCCTCCGCGCTGTCAGTTATAACTAAAACACTGATGTTGGTTACTTGCTGATCCTGACTCCAGCCTTTAGTGCCGCTGCTACACTACCCATCATTCCATTCATCCAACCTACTTTACATGACCAGGAGATGCACATGTCCAACTTTCTGGAATAATGCGATTCCTCGCTCTTCCCAGCTTCCATTTCACTACAACTCCAAGTGATTTACGCGTAGCTTTCAACCTCATCCAGCACGACAATTTATAATATTCTACAACAAATTAACAGGCAAAAAAGTCTTTAGGACAACTAAATGCGAACATGCTGTGGATGCTACTGCTTGCTGCTCAATAAAAGATTTTTTGATATATTATTTTCCAACTAATTCACAAAATTGGGCTATGACCAACATCTTATCCTCATATTAATGAGATGCAATTAATATGACATGTTTTCCTAAATATAATTCTGATGTAAGTTGTAAGTGTTCTACATGGACGGGTAGTAACTCAAACGGTGTTTATGTGCTGATACAAAACAACTTCCACAAGCTAATGTCTGATACGGGAAGACATTTTAGACAAGTCCAGAATCTGACTGATGGAACAAAATGTAAAGAAATATAATATATGTTTTTAAAAATAAATAAATAAAACACTACACAACAAAAACGTATTTCTACATTTTCACAGTGCACATGTAAACATCATCAGCCAAAAGAGTGTAATATGAGCTTGGCTTCAAACTGTTTCAAGGCTGGCTCCAAACCTTTCTGTGAAGGCGATGGACTCCAATGAAACCCACAGCGATTCATTTCAGACTGTGACTCAGCCTCCATGGTACATATGAATCACTGCTGGTACAACTGGGAATCCCCATATGCACTGGAATCCATCCAGTAACCCGTAATACATAACTGGATGTACTCACAAAAACACTTGTAACTGATTTGACCCTTTTGCTGTAATTTGGCATTGTTGTGCACATTTGCAGTCATTCTATCTCGGTCAAGGCAAGGCTATTTCATACAGTTTTTACGGCGTGGCAAACATTCATAAAACGCTAAGCAAATTTGTAAGCCGCCATCTACCTCTTTAACACTCCCAGACTGGGCACCACCTCCCAGCAGCCCCACCACTAACGTAGGTAAAAGGTGAGGGCTAAGCTTTTGGTTCTCGGTCCACAGTTCCATTAATTAAGGATTTCTACATTCTTTCTACAAGAAATCTACTCAATCTCTCCACAGCACAAAACAGGAAGAAGACCCTGCTCAGGACATTGATGAAGCTTTCAAAATTATTGGCAATGGAAAAGTCTATCTCATATCCACGGTAAATGTGATAAATAGTGTTTAAAGGTCCCTCTTGTTAATATTATGTACATAAGAATCACTTGTGTGGTGCTTCCATTCTTATCCTGTACAATGTGATTCCCACTCCTTAACTTCCACTACGCCACAGCAAATGTTTGATGACATAAGCAAGAATGATTGGCTGTTAAAATGCTGCTTACCATAGCCTTTGGTGAAGACATCCTTGGCAGACTTTCCAAGGTCAACGTAGGTAGGAGGTACAGCCATTATCTGCAAAGGAGGCAGGACGGTCAAAGTTGTGAGTGATTGCGAACAACAGGAATGCATCAAGCTCCCATTAGATATGACAGAAAATCGTTTCCAAAATCATGAATCCTGCTGCACTCTGTAGCTTTGGGTCCAACAGAGCTCAGTGTAACAGCAGAGGGGACAACGGGGTGGCAGACTGACAGATCGGATGAGATGGGATGAGCGGGGCTGATGGGAGAGGGAGGTGAGAGCAACGGGAGGTCACTCATGGACAGGAAAGGTCAAATCTGATAAAGCCATTGATGCATGCTGGAGTGCACACACACTCACTTGCACCAGTGTTTGGACATGCATTCCTGACTTGGGATATTGTCCAGCCACACTGCAGGTTTCACACCTGGCATTGGCTGCTAATTACCAGTTTTCAGTTTAAAATACACCACGGAAATGAAAAGCTTCATCAATGTCTTGTCATCCATCAATTGACCCAAATTAACTTAGAACAAACGTCATTTTTATATTGCTACACTAACTTGGTGCTTCAGAGTGCAGTAGCTTGAGGACTCAAACTGAAGCACATGCACTCCCCACTGACCCTCCAGATTGAGTTGTGTGCAAACCTCCGTCTTTCCTGCAACAGCCTGCTGTGCAAGACAATTCTACTGCACGAGAATAGCTGCGTGTTTTATTTCAGACCATTTTCAATAGAGCAGCAGTTGTCGACTTAAGGTTGCTTACGCAGGTCTATTGATAACATGCATGTGCATGTTGATAGTAGATACTGCAGGAATTTGAGCAATGAATCGCGTGAATGGCAAATGTAATGTTTCCCGAACCATGAGGACTTCAACTCTTGCAGGACCCATGGGTATTGCTGTAGTGATGGAGGGACCATCCAAGAGTGCAATATGCTCTACTGCTTAACTAAGAACGTTTTATTTCCAAGAAATAACAATTAAGCATCCGTTTCCTGCAGGTTTTCAGTCATACAGAAGAGAACGAAAGAGACTCATTGATATTTGAGAACTTTTGATGCACTTGATCAGCACTTCAATCAATCACCCCACCATTCATCAGCGTAAGATACTGTTTTCTTCTTTCCATACTTCAACCTTGCTGTGTGGCAATTCCTGCCATCAAAGCTATTGAGTCAGGTTTACAGGCAGCCTCGCCTTTTTTCAGCAACTCCACCCTTTTACTCCAACTGCAACATGACTAACACAGCTACTCCATAGTGGAACACGCAGTACTTTTTCATCATTTAGGCACCGTGCCAAGTCAATAAAGCTAGGGTTGGGCTCTCATTGTTTCCCCCATGCTCAACACTTCAACTATACGCATCCTGTAAGGAGTTTGTCTTTATTAGTAACTCATTTTAAGAGCTCAAACTCTTTAGGGCCCCTGAGTCATTCAGGAGCCTCACACTCCTAAATGTGCCACTATTTGCATGAACAAATACAGCTTTAAAAGACAGACAAAGTGCTCATAAAGCAGCAAATGGTCTGGACGTGGGTTAACGTGATGAATCTGCACCGCCAAAAACACACACGCACACAAACAGCTTGCCAACTAAGCCAGT
>OMOW01001564.1:2510-18429 GCA_900312555.1 Lamprogrammus exutus | reverse complement strand
AGTTACCAAACTCCATTTTATCCACTGATTCCCTCTCTGGCTTTAAAAAACAGTAAAGACCCAAGTCTTTTGTGAACACCCTCATACCTAATGGCTACCTATTTATCTAAAAAAAAAAAACACACAAAAAAACCCTCTCTATCTATACCTGCCTCCAGGCTCTGCCTATTAGCACCTATGTCCTGTTGTTCGACTAGAACTTAGCTTCTTGGCACTTACTCTTGTTCTCTCCGGACTAGATCTTTGCTTGTGTTGTATTCAAATCTCATATGTATGTCACTTTGGATAAAAGTGTCTGCCAAATGACTAAATGTAAATGTAAATGTAATGGACCTTCTTTGTAATGGAATATTTTCCATTGCAGTGGTGCTGGGAGGAGGGAAGGATTATTTCTCCCACCGCTGCAATATGAGTTATTTTTGTATTTATAAAATGGATCATTGGTGCTTATTATCACTCTCATGACCAACTCATTGTCACCATCTACTGTTGCAGATGTTACATTGCACATTCAGGTTGACAAACAGGGGACGTCCACAGATAAAAAAGCCACATCCATAATCATGATGTCACAGTTGGTGCTTTTCCTTTGACAGCGGATGGGGAGCAGACATTTTGTAATATCAAGCCTCAGTCATATCGCCTTTTATCTGACAAGTCTTGGACGGGTTTGCAACATTTTAAATACAACAAATACAATATGTGGATTTAAATAAAATACATAAATCATAGTTTAAAAAAAGAAAAGAAAATAACATGCTTAGAACAAGGGGGTAAATCAAATTGCTTTCCGATATCAGGTAATTAACTTTTGATTTATTTTTTTTCTAGACATTTTCATGCATACACAGTTCATTTTCTGATTTTCATTTGGTAAATGCTATTTTGTCATAAGAATATTGTTGACTGTTAATTTCAATCAAATCTATTTATCTCTTGAACTGCATAAATGACAGTTATATAATTGTAGATTGAACTGAAAACATATTTTATGGACCCAATACAGGACATCACGTTTCCGGTCCTCGGTTCATCCGCATACTGTGACCAATCACATGTTGACATTTACTTCCGTATTTTAGGACTTGTCAGGCTGTGATTGGCTGAAATCAGCTCTATCGTTTGAAAGTAACCTTGTTTGCTGCGCATCCTCACACACACACACACACTCACACATCATCACGATGGAGCTGGTTCACACTCTTTATGCGTTGGTCAGATCCTCTTTGTTGCTGCTTCTGTGGTCAAACTGTGAATCTAGAGCGTCCGAGCTGAACTACGTGACATGCGGCTCACTGGTCAAACTCCTGAATACCAGACACAACGTCCGTCTTCATTCCCACGATGTCAAATATGGCTCAGGTAAACACACCACATCTAACACTGTCACTGTCTATTCAGCTTCTGTGTTTGCTCCTCTCTCCTCCTTAAAGGACTGCGTGTTAAATCTGATTCCCCTATCTAACAATTTAATGAGTCGTTACGTGTCTGCAAACCTCCGTGCGCCACAGAGATCAGCTGCAGGGCAGGTGTGTCATTACATCTCATATCGACCCTGTGATCAGCCAGCAGCATTTTTATTTCTCTAAACTGTTCGCTTCTTTATATGATCCACACTCACTGATGGAGGAAAGTGTGGGACCACAGCTGAACAAAGAGCAGCACCTGGGATTTAAATCAAACAAATGTTCTTTGTTGTATTTGCCGAAAATAAGAAGCTACCCTGTTCATTTGTGACCTCTTACATTCTGTGTTCAGTTTGGTACTTTTGCTCAGCCAGCAAAACAAAATAAAATGGTTAAACAATGTAAATTAAGTTTTGGGAGGCTTTTCCTTCTAGCAGGGAAGCACGATCGTATCTAGGCTAAACCACTGGACATGGCGTCCACAATCCTATCCTATCCTACAACTATAATTGGAGAGCGTGTGTGTTTGTGTGTTTGTCTGTCCGTCAATACCACAAGCACCATTCCTCTAATCGCCTCCAGACTTGGCAGAAAAATTGTTTAGGGGTCCAACCTGTGCATGGGGTGCTTTTCATTTCATTTACATTTTTATTTTACGTTTTATTTACATGAACAAATTATAGTAGTGGGAGATGGGAGGTGTGAATGGAACCACGAATGATGTCACAGTTGTTAATGACATCATTGACACACACTACTCACAGCAATGCAAAGCACCAGAGATTGGCTCGAGCAAATGAATCTCCACAAAAGTCAGGTAACAATTACCTAATGTAAACGCTACTCTGTGTACAACATGAGTCTGGGGTTAGGGGTAATGTGTAATGGGTAGGGCTGGGGTGAAGGGGGCGAAATATCGGGGAGGATGTTACAGAAGGGTCGGCAATAAAAGGTAGAAACGCCTAAAGGGCACACGGACACACAGCACCGCTGATCAAACTCTCAAGGATGGCACCAGGCTGGTGGTGGTGCAGATTGATGGACAGGGCCCAAAGGGCGCTTTGCTCTTGTCACTATTAATGAATCTACCATTTTATGTCAATGTTTGTGTCCATTTTGACATGGTTTCTCCATCCAGCGTCCAGCCTACAGGTACAAAATACTACATGATTTGTGTGCAGTATCTACCATAGAAAATAAAAGTATCTTACTACTGTTACTACGTCCACCGTTACATGCACTGGGCTTTAAAAAAAAAAAAAAAGTAATCTTCCATTATTTACTTTTTGTTTGGGTTTCACCAGTGTCAAATGAACAGTAAGAAACATCCCACTTCCTGTCTTTTTCAAAGTAAAAGTGGTTTTTAAAAGTGCCAATTCTCATATTGAAAATAACACTAAATACAAAAAAGGCAATTAAGATTATTTTATTTACAACAAAACGCTTTAGACTTGCTTCTTTAAAGGTAGGGACACACTGTATTTTTAAGATCTGTTTTGGTTAGCTCTGTCATAAATCATACTCGGATTGCTTGTACACAGGTTTTGGGGGAAATAACCTCAGCGGCAGAGGAGTCGACAGTCTAATCTTTCCATTCATATATTACATGTATGTTTTCATGCACATTTTCACAGAGGCATTTTACATAGAAGGTAAGACGGTGTTAAGAGGTTTTACCATATCAAGTAAAAGTATGAGTGACCACTGTGACTATGTACTATTACTATATCCACAGTTAATGTCATGTCATGGTCTTTAAAAAAAAAAATCATTATTTTTTAACAGTTGTCAAATCAGATGCAGATGAAACATCTTGCTTTCAAAATAAAATAAAATAAATTTCAGTACTACAAATATCCATATCAAAAATAACAAAATAGATTCAAACACAATTCCCTCTTTTCTAGCATATATTAAATATTTTAATGTTATGTCACACCTCTGCATAAAGACACAACACTGTATTTACAGTGACGTTAAGACTTATTCAGGAACCTTGTGTTGAACACATTTACATAATATGTATTTGTTTGACAGATGCTTTTATCCTTGTTGCTGAAACGATCCAGTTTCCCTGCACAGATGATAATTTTCATATAAGCTTTAAAGATAGCTTTGCTTGCAGCTGCTACTTTGAAAAGGAGACCGTCTGACTTCCTGTGTTGCTCAGGCTGAGTGAGACGTTTCGACCACTCCCCATCATTTCCTGTGCACTTGCCTTAACTGAGACAGTTGCTCAGAAGCGCCAATGCGGTCATGAGTGTATTTTTCTCTCACCACTTATCCTTAAAAGCACAATTTTCTCTGACAACCTTCCTTTTTAGTGTCAGCTAGTTTTTAACTGGCCATTTCATATTTTCTTTCCACATTGAACACATTTTATTAAGATTAAATCGATACAGTTGCACTGGACTGAATAGAGTAAATGCTACAGTGACACCATGAACCCTGCTAATGTTAAAACACTAGGTATGATTGTTGGTATCACATGAATGGTCTCATAGGTTCACTACATTCTCATTCAACAACTAAATTATACTGTGTGCGTTTTGTGTGTGCAGGTAGTGGACAGCAGTCTGTGACTGGTGTGGAGAATGCTGATGATGCCAACAGTTACTGGCAGATTCGTGGGAAAACCAACCATCCATGCCAGAGGGGTTTGGCCATCAAGTGTGGTCAGGCCATCCGCATTACACACATGAAGACTGGCCGAAACCTCCACACACACCACTTCAGCTCACCTCTGTCTAATAATCAGGTCTTTCTCACTTACACAATCTCACTCAGTCACTCACACAATGTCCTGTTGAATTTGGACCATGTAAACGTCAGTCGTGTCACAAATCTCCCAGTATCTTTGGCTCCTACATGGAAGATTTGGAGAAAAATGTGATTGTAAGAAGAAAGCACTCAGAGAACTCACAACCCCACTAAATTTGTTATTTTAATAACAAATTTGGGTCTGTAATAAAATCTACATAGTGATAGCTAATTATGCTGTGTTTCCATGATTTTCTGAGAATACTTAAATTCTGTACAATGTACTGTAATGTTTGATTTTTAAATTATTATTTTTTGTAGTTGTTTAGTCAGACATTCATGGCTTAGAGTTAACTTTAGCTTTATATAATACAATAAGCTGCTGCAGTTTGGTTCATGTGACCTGATTTGAAAACTGAATATACTGTAGATTGAATTTTTCTTTCTTTTTCTTGCACATCTGTGCTGTAGGAGGTCAGTGCATTTGGAGAGAACGGTGAGGGCGATGACCTAGATGTGTGGATGGTGCAGTGTGATGGCATCCACTGGGAGCGTGACGAGGCTGTGCGCTTCAAACATGTGGGCACCGACGTCCTCCTGAGCGTGACAGGCGAGCAGTATGGCCACCCCATCCGGGGCCAGCGCGAGGTGCATGGCATGAGCTCGCCCAACCAGCACAACTGGTGGCGTGCCATGGAAGGCGTCTTCATCCAGCCCAGTCAGGAGCCCCTGCGCCACGACGAGCTCTGACCTCATCATCAGGAGACATAAAGCATGGATGTGTGCGTGCGTGCAGACTCTGGTTTCTTATTCCTGTGTTTGTTTTGTAGCTTGCCTGGATGAAATGACATCATGTGTGAATGACCTAGAATATCTGACTGATGACTCTTTATCACTTAGTGTGAAGCATTGGGATTTGGATTCTCTGTGACAAGGCTGTTCATGTTATTTTTCCTGACGGTTTTGATAAGATTGTAGCATAGCTATAAGATCAATGTTCTATAAATTTAGAACTTAGTAAATTGGATTTTTTGAAGGGAGAATTTTGTTTAGAAAAACTTTTCAATTGCAAATTCCTAAAGGAAATTTAGTAAGTAACTCTAGGAAGTCTTGACTACTGGTAACTTTTACCCCATTAAGTCATTTCAGCTCCTCTGTTATTCACTTTTGGCAACATGGATAGAACTTGGACCTCCTGCTGTTCTTGAAAAAAACATTAATGGCAAAAATTCCTAAACTAGTTTGCAATCCAACAAAAACAACTCATGAAGATGTAAATACATGACCATGTAAAAAATTACAGCACTGGTTGGTAATTTGGTTTTCACAATGTCTTATGTCAATGTTTAAAATGCTGGTTCTCTGTACCAGCATTTTACCCATCACTCCGTCAACATCTCTGCTGCAGTGTGATTGTAACAAAGGACCAAAGTGACTCAGCAGCTGCAGTTTTAATAATGGGGAAGTTTGGGAAAATATTTATATGTATAGTCTGTATTTATACAGTGTAAATCTGCTCAGACCTGTCTGCTCTGTAAGCAAATAGTTTTATTAAAGTGATACACTGTCCAAAATGCATCTTTTAAGTGTCAAACACTGCCCCCTATAGGCTTGAAGAGGTTGCAGCGATATTCCACCCAAAATCTGTCTGTGAAGTTTGTACAGTTTGGTCCAGATTCATGCAACAGCTGTGATGACAATGAACAGACAAATTGTGACATGGATATACGAAAAATAAACCATCAATAAAGATTTTCAAGCAATTTGGTGTACCCTGTCGCTCAACCAATGGCCACTATGATAGACTCTTGCCCCCTGTGACCCCCTCCTCCCCCACTGCTGACAAACCAATAAAGTTTTTACTATGCTATGTTTGGCTCCAAGGTTATTGACTAAATGTAACTTCTTGTTACAGTGCCATCATCAGATCAATTGATGTTTAATTTTTGGCATATATGTCCACCATGTTACAGGGGACTAATTCATGTGATACAGCACTTACTGATGAATGAACGACGCCCACTCAACTTTGACAGCCAATTACAGCAAAATGGTAAATATCAAAAAACAAAGATACAACTTATGGATGGCTTGGTCCAGACATCCTACATGTAAAATTCTGTGGAAAAATCTAGTTAGGTGCAAATGGGCGTAGCCTGCATGAATGGATCCAGATAGATAGACCCTATAGTGGTACCTAAATTCCATGGATTGTTCTCTGGATTTTGTCAAACCTGCCCCAAAGTTTCATTGAAATCTGTCAATGACTTTTTGAGATATCCTGCTAACAGCCAGTCAGAGAGACAGACAAACATGACCGAAAACATGACCTCTACCCCTGAAGTCAACATCAGCCTGACTTTTTGCATTATAATTCTCCTCATCTCAGCCATTGAGATCACAAACTCATTTATGTACCCTGGCAAACTTCTGACATGTCTGCTGCTGACTCTTATTTCCAGTAGGTGGCGGCAAAATACCAAGAAAGAGACGTGCACCGACGCCTGGAGCGAGACGGGCTATTACCATAATCATCATCATTTTCTTCAGCATCCCGCATCCCAGTCGGCTGCCAATCAAAGACTGTGCGTATGAATCCACCAGAGAGCGGAGAGGAGGAGGTCCTGCTCTCGTCATGGATTTGTGTTTGTGTAGATTTTATGGTATTAATAGGTGCTGGTCCAGGAGCTGTCAGATGGTAGGAGCGGGCTCATATACTGATGGCTGCCTGCTGCTGTTTGATTCCCGTTTAGATCCGACCAAACTGTTTAGTTTGCTGCGCACTGGGATTGTGAGTCAGCTCAGCAACCATCAAACCTGAACATGTATTCAATTTAATCTGTAGGATTTTTACAGATCTATTATAAGCAAAAACAATATAGCTCATATGTTTTCTTGATGTATCTTTTCCCCTCACCCTTTAATGGCTATTTATGTCGAAATGAAAAAAGGTAGTTACATTGACCTTTCATCCTTAATGATAATATGATCAACAATTCGTTTAATTATAGAATGTTCACCCAGAAGCATTTATGAGCTTTCTTCTTCCTTTTTAATTGCAGATAAGATTTCCTTCCAGTAAATAAACGTTGCTGATGTTTCTCATTCTGCTCTTACCTGAATGACGTTTAATCCCTGACTGAAGTGAAGAGAGGAGTATTCTGAAATGAGTAATATTACATTTTAAGAGCATAAATTAAATGATGACTGAGATATTTTTAGAATATTTGTGCATTTGTTCCCATGTTTTAAACTCCAAAATGTACACATATTTATATTAGCAGCTTAGATTTTTTTCCCCCTCCTGATTTTCAACAGTGCAAACTCATCATAGTAAGCCGTATAAACATTTAGATATATGGGGAAATGCTAATTATTGTCTCTAGGAGAACATAATTGATTTTGTGCCCTGCTGTGGACTGTAGTGCTGCATCAGCTGAGGTGTGTGTGTGTGTGTGTGTGCAGACAAAATGAAAATGTACCCACCTCTGAAGAGTAAGAGTGGTGCAACTGACTTTAATGTTTCTAATGTTTCCCGGGTTCAGTCTCACTGTTTGATTGGACAATATGAGACTAAAAGTGGCAACAATCGTCTGAACTCATGTGCAGACACTTCTGATGATGGATTGTATGGCTGATAGAAACAAGGTAGCGATTCAGGAAGCCAATCAGTTTTTGTATTAAAAGTCATATAAAGGACTTACTTGTGCATTTTTGGTAGGGTGGTGACCTGAGTTTTATTTGGCTTTACTCTTTATCATATAGAAATAATCAGTGGTCAAATCTTAGAATTCAGGGAGATTTAGATCAGCCTCACTTCAAATGAAAACAGATTTTTAGGGGGGGCAAATCTTATATGAGACCCCTCGCTACAACAGCCACACACATTGTGCACTAAAAATCTTTTACCATTGATTGGTCAACTCATCTGTGGCTGGAATGTTGCCTGGCATAATGTACAGGCCTGAATGATGAGTACTGGATGTGTGTATTATATAAAACCAACACATCCTACTTTAGTTTAGTTACTTTATTTGTGGCATATTCAATATCTTACTTAACATTGTAAATACGGTCTTCCTTTCTTCATAGCTTATCAAGTCCTATGTGCTACCAATGCTTTGCTCTATACCACATTTTGTTTTTTCTTTTCATCTATAAATTGTTATAGGAAAAATCCCTATCCTAAATTGCAATAAGCATTATTCTGTCTCATTTCAACACACTGACACTCACTTCTAGAGAACTCCTTTAACATGTTGATTTGTATTGGAAACTGGTCAAATTTTCTCACTGCACTTGCAGATTTTTTTTCAATAGAATCCAGAAAATAAAACATGATTCTTATGGGTACTTGATTGAAGTTGACTTACAGTATATTGAAAACATGAGGTGTAATTGTTATAATATCATTGCAGTTTTACTCATTCAGGAAAGAAGACATATAGCTACATTTTGCAGTGAACTTAACATGTAACAGGTTACTTTTTATTACCTGCCACTAACTCTACATTTGCACTACAGGTCTTAATGCCCTATTCAGATTTTTTATAATTTTTTGCCTTGATCAGATTTTTTTGACAGCCATCTTTTTTTTTCAGTGGCAAATGAGACAAATAATTGTACAACCTATTGTCTGTATGTTATATGCTCTTGTGTCAATAATTGAAACTACTTTATTCATATGTGAACAAAGCAAAAGTGTCAAACTTTTTAAAATCCCATATGTATCATATTTATTTCCACATTTGAATGTGGCTCAAAACAAAACTGAGAATATCAGATTCCACAAGCTTCTTTAATTTGGGAAGGTTTACAACACCCTTTCCATGGGCCGTTTGATATCTTGTTGTGGTGCCACACTTCTACGTTAGGGCTTGCTTTTTCCCCTTTGTGTAATGTGAGCTGTAGCTGTCTAAATCACGCTCATAGCTCTAAACAAAGTCTGTAAAATGTCTTACCAGGAAGAACGTGAGACAAAACTGAAACCATGTGACTCTCTTGAGCTATCAGCTAACGCTTGCGTGACATATTTAATTGGTGGAATGGACCCATACTCATTCCCCTTGCAAATTATCTGATCAACACTCCACCCAGCTACACAGGTGAATGCAGTTTGTACTATGTCACTTCAGTTGGTCTCTGGCCCTGTCTCTTCATCCCAGACCACTCAGTATGCTCACATGCATTTTGAAACTTTGATCACAGAGATTTGCCTACCACTATAGTAGTAGTCACGTGACATTGTGACGCAGGTGAAGAAAATGGTCTGTATGTGACATGAGAGCAAAACATCAGAATTGGGTCACTCGTTCGGTGTAAATGTAACAAGTTTCCCACAGCCATCAGTAAAGTTATTGCAGTAATATAACAAAGTCAATCCAAAGCTGTGCCGTTGCATGAGAAATGCATGATGGTCTCAAAATGATTACAACTTCAAACACTGTTACTCCCCACCATCAGCAGAATAAAAGCCAAAAAGCTTGTCTCTGTGTAATGCTCACTTTATTGAACTGTTCATCCTCAAGACAAGATGAAGGGAAGAGGACAATTTAAAGTTGAGAGTCTGCTGTGTGTTGTGTTGCTCAGAGGCAGGAGGGCATTGTGAGGGGTTTGAAGGGGGTGGAGGCGGGGAGTGGGTGTTGGCCCAGCTGACTGATGCCCTTTCATTATTGCACTGCTTGCTGCAGCTCCCACAGTAGTGCAACAGGGAAAGAGTGTCAAGCAGAAGACGGCATGTAGTCGTCGTTCTCTCAGCAACATGACTTATTATACACTTCAGAGGCAAAAAAACAACAAGCCATCAACAACAAAAATTGTGATACTGTAAAAACAAAATTCTTGATGCATAATCATTCAGTTTTTCACTTTTCACATCACTGTGCTGAGTAACGATCAGTGTGCTTGAGCTAAAAATGCACTGGACTGTGGAACATCATAACATCCTGATCTCTGACATGACAACTCTTCATCTCACCTTTACAAGCTTCATGTGTTTGAGACCTCATAAAAGTTCATTCTTAAATGTTTATGCTATATAGCAGTATCAGTGTTAATGACCAGTTCAAATAATTTAAAATTATATAATACACAATTTCTTATTAAAAAAACATATTTCAGCTTTTCATCTAATTAATGACCAGCAGGAAACATTCACCAGAGGGCCGAAACATAAATTGTCAGTTGGTACATGAGCACTTTAAGGTACTCTGGACTTTTCTCAACAATGTAAACAAAGTTGGTGACAACTGAGAAAATCTGCATTCATTTTTCTGTTTAAACGAATCCCACTGCGCTTACGCATCTCTGTTTGTCACTGCAGCTGGACCCCTGCACTGCTGATGTGACAATGACTGACATTACTGCCCCTATGACTTTCGTAGGTACTGGATCTTCCAAACATTAAGGTCTCAGCAAGTTACCACATCAGGACGTCAGATGCTGTCTCTGCGACCACCGCCGTGTTGTTTTCCTGCACCTCCTCAAAATCTCAACTTTGCAGGAAGGTAATGCGAAGTCACATTTTCCTGATAGGTCAGTTTGCCTGAGCACACACTCAAAAGGCTCAAAAAGGGTCCAGCAACTACTACTGAGTTAGAGACAAACCCATAAGATACTGTATGTATATTTTATGTTTGGACCTCATTCTAATACTCGCTCTTTGTTTTGCCATACTTTAATGGTAATTTCAATTTTATATTATGTGACTTGCTTTATTTTGTTGTGGTTGCTCTTACATAATAATAAAAAACATACCATCCACAGACATCTCCAAGCTGATCACCTCTATGAAATAGCTGATAAACCAAATGCATGGGAATGCATCGATATGCTATGCAACCATGAGGCAGTACTATGGTAAAGCCGACATTATGTTAAGTCACATTGTGCTGTGGAAGCTTGCTAAGACCTTAAATCCGAGAGGACGTACACAATGCTTCAGATGAATGCAGGATTCGAGTGGCAGCCATCTTGCGTATGTGCATGCCCAGTTAACACTGAGTATAAAGATGGCCATACAGATGAGTTAGTACTGAAAACAAGGTAAAGCGTTTTAATGCTTAAACCAGAGCTACTTTCACAGTATAGCAAAACAACTAACTCAAAAGGGTTCAAATACCCTAGTGATCTCGTTTACTGAGTTAAACCACAAAAGACTCAGTATTTTATGCAGTGGGTTTATATGTATGTTAAATCTTTGATTATACTGCAATCAGATTCAAATCATCATAAAGCTTACATAGAGTAACAGACCTAGATTTTAGGATTGTAACTCCATTTACTCAGGCATGTAAACATGTTCAATCCATTGTTTTATAATCTGAGTAAGGATTCTCCATGTGCATTTCCTCACCTGGTGTACTTCCTCTCTCTGATTATGCAATGTGTCATGTATATTCAGAGAACACCGGAATCCATGTATACGTATACTCACATTTTTGCCTTTACCATAGAACAAACAAAAATCACAATTTAGTGTGCATGTAAACATATATACAGTATATGTATAGTAATCATGAACAAAATCAACGACCAGCAGAATGAAAAACAATGCTTGTGACCACTGGCTCAGCAGAATAATGTCTGAAGAAGAAGATCATCCCTCAGAGTCAAGACCCTATAAGCAATATTGCACTACTCTGTTAACTCTCGTGAAAGCAGAGGCAATATTGATAGGGTCTCATCTGCAAGGTGAAGTGGACGCCACAGACTTTTGGTTTGAGTGTGAGGGGCCATAGCTGAATAGAGCAGGAAAAGAACCCCTAAAGACAAGGGATGCAACCCAAAAATGTCTCCTCCTTCACTGTTCCTACCAGGAAGTGCCAGGCAGAGGATGAGAGGAGAGGAGGCGTAAATTTCAAGGTAGAAATTGGAGAAACAGCTTTGCAAACACTCAGTAATCAGACCATTGCTTTTTGTTGCTGTGAAAACCTCAGATGCATTCTGGAATCAGCAATTTATTTGCATTTTCTTGGTAGATTTTTCAATTTCTATTATGGGTAGCTGTCAGTGAGGTGTTATCTCTGCAACATAACCTCACTTACTGTAAAACACAACAAATTTTGGGTGTGTGGGGAAATACACTTGAGATCAAAATCTGTTTAAAACAATTTTCTTTCTTTTAAAAAATCTGGGCATTTTTGGTGTAGATTGGAAAAAATAAAACACTGAGCCTTAAATTGGGTTAAAATTTTGGTCATGGTTGTTGCTTACTTACAGCGTAAAAAATGCTTTGGTTGAATCCACACAGTCCACTCCTTTTCCTGTTTCAAACAGATGAAAACATAGAATTTTAATACATTAAAGTTATGATATTTTGGAGGATTGGGGGATTTGGGTCTGGTAGCTCTAATGTTTCTCATCTTTGATATTTTCTGCTTTCTGTTTCAGGAGGAAATGTTTGTGTAATTTTGAACAGAAACAACTTCTAAAGAGCGCTGTTTCTTTTCAGTGGCACTCTGACCCTCATCAAACATTAAAAAGACTTTGGAAACATCTGATGTGATGAATTCCACTCTTTTTTGTTCTGGAAATGTTTTGGGGCCTTTTTTTTTTTTTACACATCACCGTAAAACATAATCTCAGTATCCAGATACGCTGTATGGAAAATTACATTAGATGATGAGACTTGTATTCACACCTTGCGTCTACATGTGTTCTCAATATCTGGATTCTGCCTGCATTGTGATTGGATCCAAGTTGGCTGTTCGTTACACTATTTGAGCTCATCCTTCCTCTTTGCTCTTCGAACGATCTTCATCCGTTTATAAAATTACTAATAACTTTGCCCACATTCTAGGTCCAGGTACCCATTTACAGTAAGTCGCAACTTCCATTCAAAATAACTTTATTAACAAGAGCAAGTGGAAAGACAGGGCGGGGTGATGTTCTATCTGGACACAGATCGTACTTTAAAATGAGGTGTAAATGAGACCAAGGTGACACAGACCTGAGCCCACCAACATTGTAATTCTCAGCCTACTTTTGGAGCAAAAAAACAACTTTTGCTTCTTTGAAAACACTACAACAATACAAACCAATCATCATCACACATGAACATCTGTTCTTCCTGTCATAAAAACTGCATCTTCACAGCTTTCATACCTCACGGCAGCAGACACAGACCTGTTTCCTCAAGCCCTCTGTCTTTTCCTGCCATCGTCACGTCCTGGTTGGACTTCATTAATGTTGAAGAATCAAAGAGTTACAAAGCTCTAGCTCATGAGCAATGCATTCTGAAAACTTTTCCATTTCATTCATACTACATGTCCTCTTCAACATTCTGAAATCTGTTGATTTACAGAAGCAAGTAAGCATCAAATTGCATTTTGCTTGCGTTATTGAAATGTTCACGTTCCTATGTTCACATTCTTAGCTGAAGTGTCTCCAATCTGATCAGATTTTTTATCAGCTTTTGGCTTACTTCCGTATGTGGTCCTAGATCTGATTCATACCTGATTTCTGCTATGTGCTGTGAGAACACTCGGATCAGAATTCATGTTTTTTTATTTTTTAATGTCTCACTTCTCTGCATAAGCACATACAACTGTTGTCATCATTCAGTGTGAACACCTTGCAGTCCTGTAAGTGGAGTCTCAGTGGAGAGACGAGGATATTGTAATAGATATATATTAGATATACATGGTGAAGCTTCCACCTAAGCTAAGCTGGACAGAACATATCACAACCCAGCAGTTTTCCCAGGAATTGTGTGACAAATGGCAGAGCAAGGTTCCATTTTCATTGTTTGACATTAGTGTGATTTACAGGTCACTTACTAACATGAATGTGAACATCAAGAAAAAAAAGGCAAAACACAAATCTGACTTTAAAAAAAAAAAGGAAATTGAGCATTATGGCCTGGAAGGCGAATTAAGTTTTACTGTCAGCCTGCAGAGGCCTCAGCACGTTGAATGGAGGCCCTGACACATTTGGCATTACCATGTGACTTGAGTCCAGGTACTGTACTGATCAGCTGCAGCAAAACGTTCTACACTTTGAATTTGTATTAGCAGTCAAAGAGGAAGCTGACTGACTTTTTCCTTAGGCAGGCACTTTATTACATGTGATTTCTTTGTGCAGTTAAGAAAAGCCTGCAGAAGAAACTATGGCTTAATGAGAACAAGAGTGGAGGATACTATGTATTTGACTGTTTTAAAAAAAAATCTTGGTGATTGTCATAGCTGTATCAATTTCCACGCCCACATCTAGACCGCCAGGTACAACTGACCAAATTTGTGTCACATATCACATATGTGTTGTGAGCATGTAAAGAGTATATAGATCAATGGAATTTCCTTGCCATTCCGACTTGCAGATAATAAAAACCTCCCTCTGTCAATAGAAATGGAAGATGATTGCTCGTGCCTCAGGGCTGAAGTTGTGTGCTTGTTAAGTCTTGTGGCAAGGAGTTGTACAGGATAAATTACAGGAGATTAATCGCAATAAATCTGTTTTTGGAGGAATATTGATTGCTGTGGGCTTTAAATATTTGTGGCTACAGTGCCAATAGAAACTAAATATTAACAGGTCAAAGACCACAACAACAGCTTGTTTTGTTATTTCCGTCTCATTTGTGTCTATTGCTGTTTTTTTTTCATTTTCAGAAACTAAACCCTTGTTTAGTCACATGTGTTGTTTCAGGTCTAAACACAGATATCAGACATGGACAATCAAAGAAGAAAATGTAAAGCGGCTGTAAAGTGGCTCAGATATAAGCAAATAATCGAAATTGGGCATCAAGACCCAGAATGGAAATGTAGCCTATGTGACTCAGGTAGATTTATATACCATAGAGCATGATGGGATTGCTACTCAGCAGACATGTTAATGCCAGCCGTAAATGTGGATTGGTCCCTCCTCCATGGACTCATATAGACCCAGTCAGCTCTGGTATTTGCCTGCCAGCACAGTGGGAAAGACAAGCTCCTACATGCCTTAAATCCAGTTTACACTTTTTATTCTTTCTCAGCTGGTAACACGCCACATTCGCCTGATGGAGCTTCTGATTGTTTACATATGGAGCACGGGTCCAACGTACACAGACGCTGTTCCAGCACAGAACACACTGTATGAATGTATGAAATGGATCAATAAAGAAGTAACATCCACAGAATTAGAGAGAGGAATTGATTCATGCATTTTTTTTTTAACTTAAATACCTGATATTCATCAATCCAAAAAGTTAAAGTGAAAGTGCTTCAATTCATAATATGGAACTAAAAAAAAGAAAATACATTTAAAAGAATCGACACAGCAAATGCCTGCCTTTAATTATTATTAATTGTCAAAACTGTTATCACTAAATGTCTTGTCAATTCAATACCTGATTTGATGACTAATCATATCGGCACTAATTTACATTATAAAGCTTTATATCAATGTACAAAAACGATCACATCTAATTATCTAAATAAGAAAAAGTAACTGATCTCAACAAGGGGATAAAACAAATTAGTTATATTGTATTTTTAAAACAGCTTTATATATTTAACAACACTACCTACATATTTCATGGGATGAATGTAAGAATATAATAAATAAAAATAAGAAAACAGCACCCTGACTACAATGCTTTCCCCTAAAGACACGCAACAAACAGCAAATTCCACAACCGCTTGCAAAACAGTGGCTAAATATGACGCTACAGGCTCCTATGGAACACACACACACACACACATAGCAGAAGGCGGTAACTGAGGAGGATGAAATCTCCCACCCCCCCACTCCCCCACACCCGCCCTCCCCTCCCC
>OMOW01001540.1:13030-23375 GCA_900312555.1 Lamprogrammus exutus | reverse complement strand
TGAAAGGGTTTATGACACATTTCACAGATGGCAGGTGAAACATTCCTCCTGCATCTTCATCTTCTTCAGTCAGTCAACACAACAGGGGCCACAACGCTCCCATCTATCCATCTTAATGAGTCAATGAACCTTGTATTGAACAATTGTGGTGAGATTTGCTTCGCTTGTCTCCACTGTGAATCAACCAATTTAAGCATTCCTTCTTACACGTGATTCTGTTAGACCAGTGGTGTGATTATATCATTCATTTTATTTTTTTACACTGCTAAATTATTTTGTTATCTCCTGTTACTAAACAGGAAAAACACTTGTGAACCCAGGGATTATAACAAGTGTTTTAAGATGCTAAACTTTCATCAGAATCCATACAAAAGCCTCATTACAGTCGCTAACACTGATGATGATGTGCTGTTTTTTTTTCACGCCATGTCTTGCTGGTGTAAAAGATAAGGCTAATTAACACGGCACCATTTGCATCTTCAGCTTAGTGTTTCAAGAGTGAAGGAGAGAGAGGAGCCACAGCAGGCTAATGAATGTTTGATTTGAGAGTGAAGACTTCCTGTCACCTCCACTGCTCCTGACACCACGCTCTCCTAAACCCCTCCACGTCTCCTGCTCTGTTATCTGGCACGGCTGTCGGCATCTCACCTTTTTCTTCCACCTTCCCTCTCTCCACTTTAAATTCCTGAGTTCACCCCCCCCTCCTGCCCCACCACCACCACCTCACGGGCTGCGCTCATTACTGCGGATTTGCATGTCTGCTCCAGAGCAGTATGAGAGGAGATGAAACAGAACTCCCAGTGGCTGCCTCTGCAGAGCTTCAATCATCTGACAGAGAGAGCCTAACTTTGGGCCCCAGACACAGCCAGCAAACATATGCAGGCTTCTTAAAGGGGCCATACACAGGCACACACACACAAACAAACAAAAAGATGCTCCCCCAGAAAGAATTTACGCTCCACAGTATTCAGTTTAAATATATCCCTATGCAGGAAATAAATTGAAAAACAGAATTCTATCTTCGAGCACATGGCTTCCCTGTGCATAACCAATCACGCCTACTCTGTTTGGACACCGAGCGCTACACAATTGATGCAACCATGATAATGATTCTCTATTGCCTCACGCACCTCAGACCGTTTGCATGTCTTGGTCTCTCCCTATCCTGACAATTTACAATCTGTGAGCCAGCTAGGGTCGTGTGACAACTCAGTATTACTTTTAGGTCACCACAAAATATAATAGTCAGGCTGGGAATCTTTAGGAGTGATCCGATTCCGATTCATGCAGTCATGATCACATTCATTGTTTCGCGATTTTCTCAAATACAGAGATTATGGGCACTTTTTTGGGACTTTTACCCCGCTACTCTAAGACATAATTGGTTTATTTGTGTCTGTAGTTTACAGCAACATGGAAAATAGCACGCTGTTAAACTGTTTCTTTATTTCAAACTGCATGAATACTGTGTGAATAATTTGCAAGATGGTGCCATTGTGGTGGCAGCCTGTTGCAGCAGCTCCTGTAGGTTTTTATAGTTTCTTGCTTTTTTACACTCACTTTGCTTATTTTCCATCTCTTCTTTTCCTGTAAAACAATGACAATTTCCCTCATGGGATCAATAAAGTATATAATAATAACAATACTAACTTTAGTTTATATCTATCTATCTATCTATCTATCTATCTATCTACTGAGTCATCAGCAAAGAGATGAAATAACATTTAATAAATTCAAAAAATTCAAACAGATATAAAAGGTAGCAGCACTGAATCAGCAACATGAAATTGCTCAAAATAAGAATATTGTTGAATCAGCATATTTTTATATAATTTCAACACCTTAAATATATTAACACGTGTATAAAGAACTTTTACACTTCGATGCTTGTTATACACATATCAAAGCATTAATTGTGCAACATTTAATGTCAAAGGTGCTGCTATTATCACTAATAGTATACTTTGCTAAGCATGAGGCCAGAATGTTTGTCGGAAGAGAAGCTGCGCATCATGTTCACTAGTCACAGAGCTGTGTTGCACTTTGCTTGAGTTGCCCATATTGTGCGCAGTCGATTAGTCACATTGAGCTTTTTTGTCAAAGCCAGCAGCACAAACACATACATGCTTACCGGCTGAAAAGTGGTCCGCTTGCTCTGTTGGGGAGATACAAATGAAGCAGCAACACAAGTATTTCCAAAATCTGCATATTTTCTGAATAAGACCATTTTTCCATCGCTATTGTGACTCACAAGCACCTTAGCTAAGAAAAGCCTGCGGACAGCACATAGAGTCAACCTCCATCTTTCCCGCCAGACAATAAAATCCATAGTGCATCCAAACACCTTTAGTGAAGAAGGAGCTGAATGAATTAAACTCTCCTCTGCCAGAGAAGTGTTTTCGTTGGCAGCAATAGTGAAAAGCTACCGCTCTGGTGTGGGCTAGCCTAGCAGGCAGCATAAGCAAACAGCAATACACACCTTTCCCAGAAGCTCTGTCTGTATGCTCCATCGACAGCAGTGGCTATTGTTGTTTGGGGGAAAATTACAATTGAAACCATAAATTGAAAAATCTATATTTTGAATATGTGAATCAATTCTGATTCTCGGAAGACAAGAATTACGAATCTAATGTGAATCGATTTTATCCCCCACCCCAATGTAATGATGGAATAATTTGCGTGTGGAAATTTAGAATTACTGAGTGTTATGATGATTATTCAAATCATAGCAGAGCATGCAACATGACATTTTGGCAAACCCATAAATATAACTGAATCAGACGTAGTGAGTTTAAGTTTAAACTATGTCCTTTTGAATATTGTAGTTACAGTGATAGCAATAATGTTCTCACAATTGTCACAATATTAATTAAGTCAAATGTGTCATTCCTTGAAAAAGCAAGTTCTGGTCAAGGGCAAACAGTCACTGCATTACATACACATTATACTCCGATTTTTTTCTTTGTCTATGCAGTGATTGAGGAAAAAAGTATGAGTACGCTGTATACATGGATGGAATTAATAGGATTCCACCAAAGCCAAAATGAACATGATGTGTTGCTTCATCAGAGAATGAGGGAGAGTCTATGAGGAGAAGCAAGCAGAGCCAGCATACTCACAAGCTTGAATAAATAGATTTACAATCGTATAATCCATAACCTGGGTCTGTTATTTGCACTAAGTATACATTGATACTGTATGTGCCACTTTGATTCTAATTATGGTGTTTACATGATGTTTGAAAAAATATATACAGTATGTTACTCCCTGACTCAAACCACAAATGAAGTTGTATGTACTGACTGTGGTACAGGTCAATAAGCTTTCTCCTGGGCCTGAGAAGGAGAGATGCCACCTCAGGAATATCAAACCCACACAGGCGGAAGGGTCACAGTCCAAGTGATCTCTATTTCTTAGTGCGTCTGTCTAATCCTTTGGATGACAGCATTGTGCACAGTTCTTCTCCAGCATGTTGCGTACAACTGCAGTAACACAAAAGGCTTAAAGTGTCTATTTCTCATCAATTCGATCCTTTGGAGACTTTTTCCAAACACCACATTAAGCATTGTACAAGTTAGAAGAATGTGAAAAATTCTACAATAGAAAAAATCCAGACACAACAGCATAAAACTCATCACCACAAAATTAACCATTAGCACACATAGTATGTCAGCAATGAGTAAATGCCACATACTTTACTCAAAAAGAGCAAAGCCAGAGATTATTAAAAAATGGACACTGGTCCATGTTTTGGTCTTGGTCCCCTTCCAAAGAGGTGCTTTTGTTCAGGATGACTCACTTGGTGAAAGTGGTACATCATGTGGCATGCAACATGACTCACTATGAAAGAGAAGGGCAAAGGCGGAAGGATCTATACTTTGCACGATCCTGACCTGCATTATACTCCACTGACCAGAGCCCTTACATTAGTGAAGAAGTGCTACCCTGACTGACCTGAATGTAATCAAGCAGAAAAATGAAATGTTTATGATGCCAACAAAGTTCCATACCATACTTTACTCAAATATAAAACACAAAAACAAAAAACAAAAATGTTCTGCTATGTACAGTTTGGTCTTGCAGTTGCAGGTTTTGCATGGCAGGAATGTTCACTGATTCTGCTCTGACTCGTGAAAACACTAAGCCAATAACAGAAATAACACAAAAATTATGATGAGAATTTGGACATTACATTTTATTAAGTAGTTTTGGATCCTGCTACATGAAAATTGTGATTGTTCCAAAAGTACAGTACATACTTATGCTTCGTAGGAAACAAAATGCACAAAACAGAGAAAAAACATCCCATAATCATCGGCAGAGTAGTACTCCAAAGCTGGATATTTTGCAACTCTGTGACAAAACAATACACAACCATGCAAAACCAAGTGGCAGGGATGATTTTGTCTTTTCTGTAAAAAGACATCATGAAGTTTTTACCAGATTTTTAATGTTTGAAAAAAGAAGTCAGTAATGGTGTTGAGTGTATCAAAGTCTAGAACTTGGCCGTCTTGGAAATAAAAGTAATAACATGACAATAATTGCTGGAGAACAGAGGCTTCAAAAAGTCAGTCATTATCAGACTTGAACCCAAGCAGCAACCAGCATTAGCCAAAGACATGATAAGTTGCTCCTCTCCAATTATACTCACTTTTGTTGGTGCATCATTTTGACTATCTGTGACTGGACTGAGACAGAAACGGAAGAAATCTGAGCAGTACGAGCTGCCTACAGAACTTAGCTGGCCGGGCTGTACAGCGCACATAAAGTCATTAAAGTCCCCATGCTAAAAGTCACTCCCTAAACCCTCACTGAACACACCAGACCAAACGCTGCTCTGCCTTCTGCATCTTAATAAGAGGAGGGAAACTAGAAGGGAAGTGAAGGCATGGCAGTCTTTTAGAGGAAGCTGAATAAATGACTGAACACACACCCTGGGGCGGGCATGCTGGGGGGTTTCCAGGAGGTCGGAGCAAGCAGGGCCAATCATGTCAAGACGAAGGAAGCAGACTCAAACAAAACTGACATATCAAAGCAGTCATGCCTCGTAAGACGAAAAAGAGCAGCCAAGAAACTGCATTCAACGGCACAGCTTGTTCTGCTTCAATGAGAGACAACATGACCAAAAAAATGGCAATTAGCGATTAAAGTGGAAATTCCATCTGCTGCAAGGCGGCATCATTTTCCAATCAAAACCCAGCTCAAACCATCAAACCATTTGAGCGATCACATGGCCTTTGATCTTGTTTTCTTTTTAAGAGGTAGGCAAACTGCAGACTGGGAGTTTGGGAGACTGCTTATGAATCCAAACTTTTTATCTTCTCTCCTAATCCATACAATATTTAACTGCAACTGTTCAAACTTAACCCCAATAGTACAGCCAAACCTCATCATTACTAAAAAAAATGTTATGCTGTAAAGCTCCCATCACTGGTTTATGCAGGCAAATACTATGTCCATACATTGAAGCACTTATCTCTAACAACAAGCAATATGAAATATAAAAAGCACACAAGTACTACATGATTTATGACTTACATGAGCTGTATGTCAAACTGAGTCCAAGAGAGTCAGTTTGACCTTAAACTCAGTTTGCATCTAATGAAATATCAACTCAGCTGTTTACTACATCTCTCCTTTATTCGAGATAATAAAAGGAATCCTCTGAGGTGGTTGCCTTGCTGACACAGCCTTTTGGTGCTTAAATCCAAAAACGGGTTTAAGTGAATTTTAATTGACTTATATTTACCCACTGTATTCTCTTGCAACTAAAAAAAAACTTCTTGGCACTCCAAGAAGACTTGAAAAGTAGGTCACTCAGTCTCCTGTGAGTCATAGATTTTGGCAGAGGACCAAGCAGAGCAGGTATGGGAGAGACAGAGCCAGAGCTTAGAGGGGCCTGATGGTATACTGATTGTATTCTGTTTTCAGCATTATTGTAACAATAATTATGTTTAAGTACAACTCTGAACATTTTCCGATACAAAATGATATGAAGAAAAATTGGTTGCAAAGGTTAGGGAATTAGAGCCAGAGGAGTGGAATGTTGTACAGTAAATGTTACGCAGTGTAATAAATTTACACACCCAAAGATTACATTAGTCAGGCCTCCCGAGGAGTGTTAGCAACTGCATATGCAAACTCATTTACAGTCTTTTCATTCGACCACCACACCAAATTCCTTCAGAAAGGCAAAGACTGATTTCTCAGATTGCAGGTGCAGCCCTGTTTGTCTCCAGAGCCAAGGCCCCAGGCTTCCCTCCCAGGACCACGGTACCTTGGCAGAATAGCTGACTTGTGGTGTCAGAGCTGAGCCTGAGATTTTCAATCTGGTCAAACCACTGTCAGTCACACAAGCCGCTTGGGGATGACTACAGTCTGAAACAGCACTGACGTGTAAAGCTCATGCCCCATCACCAACACACAGACACTTTCTTAATTGCATTATGGGCCACTGGCACAGACCACGTCGCTTCAACCATTCAGCCCCTCCTCCAGCTAACCTCACCGCCCTCTCATTCATCCACCCTGAGGGAGAGGCACGCAGGCCAGAGGAAGTATGACTCATCTGAGTAACAAGATGCATTCTTCAGAATTCTCTGCAGACTTGTTGTTTGCTAAGTGAAGAGCACAAGAGAGTATATGAGAAAAAGGGGTGAAGAAAAAGAAGTGGGGACAAAATGAAACAAAAATTAAGAAAACAGACAGAGGGTATGAAGGAATGAGAGGGAGAAAAAGAGATTGGGTGAGAATGATGGAGCAAGAAAAAGTCATCACTTGTGTGGGTTTCCTGGTCCATACAGATCAACATTTCCTCCAACTCCATAGAGAGACTCCTTGGCTTCTATTCGGGGTTTTCTGAATCACAGATGGAGACTCCAAGCACTACATCTAAGACTAATCCATCAGGTTTCACACAGAGAAACTGACAATAATGACAACTGAGAGAAGGTTTTGACGAGTTATTTTGCTGAGCACACAGACTACACTGAGGCATAGCAAAATCAGGTCTGCAAGATCTACCATTGCTTCTCTCCAAATAACACAGCATCTGCAAACCTTGGCAATCACGCCAACAGATCATGAGCCCCACACCTCATCACTGTCTAAAATTGCAATGTCAAAACAACTGGATAGGCTACACATGAATGTCAGGTCTAACCATCCAATGCAGGGCTGAAATACTTGCTGCCCTCTGATTTCATTGTAAACAATCAATCTCCACCAGTTTACTGTCAGCATAGGATGAACGTGAGTGATGTGGCAATAAACCACATACTCGGACTCCACTAATCTATTTAACCTTACAAAGCAGACTTAGGACAGTGGCCTTAATTAAACCTGAGCCTGCCTGACTTTCCTCTCCGAGTATGAAGTGGATTGATATTTACACACATCACAAATTCTTTATTGTTGCTGCATAGTAAACAAATATAGTACTCTGCATAAACCATAAACCTAGGTAGGTCAACATAATTGCAACCTTCATCATACACTTCCTTTAATTATATCAACTAGCGGCATCTACCAATGCTACTCATTGGGCTTTTGAAATTGCCGTTCCCCTAATGACTTGAAATTCTTCTCCTGGTCAGTGAACTACACAGTGAAATGATGTGTGACCTTGGGAAATAATGTGAAATATTGACAGTAAAGACTTTTAAGGACACTCCCAAAGTAAAAATGCATATGCTGCGACCGAATCTGAAGCCAGTGCGACCCGAACGGCGGAGGAGATTGTGAAGTTCAAACACATACAAAATTATAGTGGAATACTGGTGCAGTAAACAAGCAAGTGCATTTTGCAGAGGAGTGTCACTGACCATCTTCAGTAGGTGATTAAAAGTCATCAGTTGGTTTTCTTTGATGCTATGTTGGTAACACCTCAGGGCAGTACATTTGTGACACATTATCATTCACAACAGTAATTGTATAAAACTGTCATTTTTGCACTTACTGTACCTATGCTTGTACACATGCACCTGCCTCACAGAATACTTGTGATTAAGATATTGAATCTGTTTACGGCAGACTCTCTGCTCACTGCTATGGTATCAACTGTAAACTGTTGTGTCTTACATGCCATAGTCCACAGTAGGGAGTTGACAGAAACATCTGGGAAAATTGTGTTCCTAAGATGTCATTTTTCAAGAGAATTTGGTACATTAACTGTTGCTGTCCCCCACTTGTATGATCTGTTGAAAATAATTTCTGATGAACAGACAAAGCTGTCCCGTTTAGAGTGTTTTTGATGCCAAAATGTTTTAGCCCATTCTACACTGACAGAATGCTCTACCTGTAGCTTCTGAATTACTATCGTCTCTGCCTTTCACTTGGAATTGCTACAACAACCACTGTAATGATTAAAAAAGACAATGATTCAAATAGATACTGAAGGAAACCTCCATTCCTGTTACTCAAGATGTGCTGAAAACAGCTCAAAGCTCTCCAAAGAGTGTGAAAGATTCCTATAGGCATATGAATTGCTTCTATTGAGTGTAGAATAAAAAGGCTTAAGAGAAATACACGGACACTTTGGCCCCATCAAAACTCAGGGACACGACATACATTAAGATCAATTACTAAATTCTTCAAGGCATTGCAAAGTCAAGTCAGTCTTATTCACCTTGGACTATGGTATTCATTAGCTACAGCGCAAGTCTTCCTCTTCCTCAAATGACACAGCTGTGTACTGTGTACATAGTATTTAGTTTGAAATCTTTTTTGTTCTACCAGTCATGAAGCACCACTTTAATTACCTTTTACTGGAGTTAATTTGTAGGTCACGATTTCCTTCAGACATTTGATGCGCTACAACTACCCAAGTACCATCACACATGAGCTATTGGTAGATAAAACATTTCTGTTTGTGTACCTCATTCTGTCCCAATTTAAATAGATGTGAACTTAATGCACAGATAAAAATCTAATTGAATAGTCACAATTACACTTATTACCCAATTTATCAGTCTTATTCCTATGAGGATGGAATGAGTCACAGCAGCCACTGTGTAATGCTGGAGCCACCCCCAACAACGCCCATTTCACCTCATCCACCACCTTTTTGTCTTCATCACTTTCTAAACTTACGGCCGCAGTATGCATGCTTCATCCAACACACTGGTTGGAGAGTCGGAAGTAGGTGGACAAATCGGGGGGGTCTGCGTCTCTCCAACTCTGCCAGCCAAGCACACTTCACGCAGCGACTGGCCGCATGTGGCAAGGTGTGGAAGTTAGGTGGGCCTACAAATATCTCTCAAGCTCGTTGTTTTCGTTCCAACACAGTGTCTGACAGGCTCGCCACGGTGACGTGTGTGTCCCACCGGTGCACATCAAAACAGCGACTGCCATGGTTATACCCCAGGTGGTCCACTATATGGCACAATGGGGGTACTTTTGAGCTGCTCAATACACAGGCAAAACAGCTGTACTTCTTACTTTGATTTTATCATTGTATTCATTTTAGACAATAATTCTTCAGCCATGTTGGTAAATTAAAGGCACAGTATGCTTCTTCCAATGCACCCCGTCCAACTCCCAGTCAAAGGGTATCCAAAATGGCTACATGCGCTTGTGTGTGTAAGTGTGTCCGTTTCTCTTTGTAATCTCAATTTGACAAAAACTTTAACATTAAAAGAGGGAAGTGAGTGTTAATATCAATTCTGTGTGTTCTGTGTGTTTTTTCACTGTACATACAATCATGTCGGAATTGTAGGAAATGATTTACAAGTCCCGTCCCGTCCCGTTCCCCCCCCCCCTTTGTTTTACGGTCTGCGGCAGGTTCCTCCAGTGACGTCCTGCTCACCATATTCCACCGGTAACAAGCACCGGCCAACGGCAACGGCCTCGTATCGGAGTGAAACTGAGTGCTGTTATAACAGTTAATATTGCTGTTTATAATTGTGGAGAGATTACAAAAACACACTGAACAATCCTTCTCCTTTCCTACAGTGAACATTTGTACCGTTTTCCCTGTTTACATGATTAATTGCGTTAAGATAACCAAAACAAAGACACACACACTCCGCTCTCTATGACGAAAGGCTAAAAAAACAAAAACATAATCACGTTTACCTTCTGACTAAAGTCAGACAGGCTGCATCAGATGAATCATACTGCAGCCTTTACCCACCTAGTTTGAGTAGGTTAGTTCTACTGTTGATAGAAGGGCCCTGATTAGCCAGGCTGGGGAAAGGAATGGCTGAACACAAATCTGATAGTATTGGCAAAAAACTGGTTGAATTAAACATCACATACTTTCCTCCCTGATTCATTCAATTCCAACCTAGGATATGAATTGGAACATATTGGATTAGATCGGAAGAGCACACGTCTGAACTCCAGT
>OMOW01001467.1:4131-14764 GCA_900312555.1 Lamprogrammus exutus | reverse complement strand
CCTCTCGTAGGATGAGGGGGGTGGAGAAGCGGAGCGTCTCCTCCTTCGCTCGGAGCTGCGTGGAGTTTTATCAGAGCCTCGATCCCGATCCCGATCCCGGTCCCGGTCCCTCTCTCGGTCTCGGTCTCGGTCCCGGTCCCGGTCCCTCTCTCGGTCTCTGTCTCTGTCTCTGTCCCCGTCGCGATCTCTGTCCCTGTCATAATCTCTGTCTCTTTCACGCTCCCTCTCCTTCTCCCGCTCCCTTTCACGCTCTCGACTACCAGATGTAGTACGGGGTGTCAGAGCTGTGTCGCGATCTCGGCTGCGATCTGTGTCAAGATAATCGAATTAGGCAAAACCATACAGATATATTTCTAAGTCAAAATAAACTAAAAAATAAATAAATCAGAATTTGCATACCATTCGAGTCCTTTTCCACCTGACTCTTCTTTGGTATTCTGTACACCTCCTGAAAGGACAAGCACAACTGCGTTACAAACATCACAACACAACACCATGTCATCAGAATACAAACAGAAACAGCCCCCAGATGTTTATACATGTTGGACAATGTCTGCGTTTAAACATGCCTTTAGATCCTTCCAGCTCTCCAGGAGCCTGGCAGCCATTCCGCTAATGTCCAAAGCACTGAGTTGGGGCTCCTGACTCCTCTCACTCTCCACATCTGAGACACCCTCCTCGTCATCTTGAGAAGGAGTTCCTATCACCGATGGGTCCACTGGGGCCACTGGGGCCTCAGACGGTATCCTGACCTCCGGGGTCTGAGAGCTAAGGGGAGCATCGGCGGTAGATTCACCAGCTTGTTGCTCCTCATTGCCAGGAGCTTTCTCTACCTCTTTAATCTCTACCTCTTTTATCTCTACCTCTTTTATCTCTACCTCTTTTGTCTCTACCTCTTTTGTCTCTACCTCTTTTATCTCTTCCTCTTTTGTCTCTACCTCTTTTATCTCTAACTCTTTTGTCTCTACCTCTTTTATCTCTAACTCTTTTGTCTCTACCTCTTTTATCTCTAACTCTTTTGTCCCTACCTGGGATTCTACAGGCTCTGACGGCTGCTCTGATGGAAGATCGACAACCTCCATTTGGGTGGACTGACTCTCCGGCTCCTCAACTTTATCGGTGGATTGGTCACCTTCTGACTCTACCTGCTCCATCTCTACCTGGGTGGTCTGCTCTTCCACACTCTCCTGTTCTTCATTGGTTTCATTTGGCCCCTCAGGTTCATCATTCTGACCCTCAATTGTGTCCTCATCAATTTTTATGTCCTTCTCTGTCTCCAACTCCTCCATTTTGTCTTTTGGCTCCTCAGTTTGACAGCTTAAACTCATTTCCACTTCATCCTGCTTCTCCTCTTTCACCTCTTTTACCGACTCATCCGATGATTCCTTTGCAAGATTTTCAGTATCACCCACTGGATCTGCTTTCACCAGCTTGCCATCAGGAAGTCCTGCATGTGAGGTTTCGTCTTCCTCTTCATCGTCTTCCTCCTCCTCCTCCTCCTTCCCATCAGAGGCTTTGCTGGCATCTGAGAGTGCGCTGTCCAGACTGTTTTCACTGATGATTTTGAGGCGGCGGTATACAGCAGGTTTAGGGGTGTCACTATCCAATTCTGGTCCAAGTTTGGTGGAGGAGCCATCAGGAGTGTTGAGGGGTGTTTGAGCACGGGATGTGTTCTCACTGGAGTAACCATCCATCTCAACAGGCTGCGGGAGAGTTTTTGTCTGGGCCCATCGCTGAATGAAGGTCAGGACTCTGCTCTCCTCCAGCATGTTTTTAGTAGAGATAGGTAGCACAGCTAAGGTCTTCATGATCTTTAAACAGAATAGCAGATCATTGGTGAGTGAACGGTGGATTACTTTGAATATGATCATAAAGGCTCTGTGGGTGTCAACACTCTTTTAACATGTCACAACATTAAAACATCTAAAAACAGAATCTATAAGAAATCAATAACAAATATCACCTCTGACTGTAGTTTGATATTATTGGTGCTGCTGCCCTTAGCTTCGGAAAGCTCCACCATGAAGATCCACAGCAAAGACAAACCGTGATGGTCGAGGAACTGCTTCAGGCACGACGGATTTTGAGTATCCTGTGCAAAACAACTCAATGTGTATTATCTACTGCAAATTACAATACCAACAAATATCGTCCATCTAAATCACTTCATTAAAACTATTTCTTAAGGGTCTGCATGAAAAAATGAGATCATACTTGAATCAGTTTGAGACAGATGAGTTTCTGCTCCATGGTTTCCACTCGGACCATCAGTCTGCAGAGAGACACCACCTGTTTCTCATCATACAGGCCCTCTCCATTATCCAGTAACGCCTCCAGTTCCTCATCAACCTGAAGCAGAACAATGAGATGTTGTGATCAATAATACAATAACAAATTAATCTTGAATATACTGGTGTACAGATAGTTTGGCCAAAATTAGTTAAAAATAACTCAGTAATTGGCACAAAATAATTATGTAGGTATTACAAATTAATCAAACAATTATTTAGACCACTGTACTGATGAAACGCTATTTAAGTGACTGCCACACAACTTTGGTAACCAATGAATAGTTTGAAGAATTGAACAAGACAAATATTTGCTGGTTATAGGTTCAGATGTAAGAAAATCTACTTGGTTAATATAAGATTAATAAAAGTTTAAGACCTTGTTTGGGCTCTGATACAAGTTTGGCATTTTTAAGAATATCTTTAATCCATAATTAATATCCATAAATCATCAGCTGTAGTCCTTGTTGGTTAGCATTCTGCATCAGACACATTTCAATTGACACCAGAAAACACATAAATACGATTAGGTTTTAAACATAGATTTATCAGGGACCATGAACAACTCAAGTGCAAAGCTGCTGCGGTCAGGGAGGGGTTAATGCTGCCTGAAGGCCAAAACAGAGTGAGGATGAGGAGGAGTTTCTTCCCTCAGGCCACTCGGGTCCTGAATCAGTAACTGTACAGTTTTTCTCAATTTCACTGCAAACCATACTGATTATATTGATCATATTGTTTCATTGTTGCAGTTTAAATTTTTACCTATTTTATCTATTTATTATTGTATTTTATCTAGTTGTAGATTCATTTTCTATTCTATTGCTATATTCATTCCATTCTATTCTATTTTAATGATCTTGTTGAATTTGTTCTGGAGCTCGGCACCTAAGAATTTCACTGCGGGTTGTACTGTGTATGATTGTGTATGTGACAATAAAACTTGATTTGATTTGATTTGAAACTGAACTGTAATCTACTATTGCAAAAAATTGTACAACACAGAATTTGTTTTGCAGCACCATATTAACTATGGCAGTGAGTTAATGAACATGTATCTGCAGAAATGTGATCATATACTGTCTAAATGCCATCATGACAGTTTAGAGCTGTGTAGGACATTTTTCACAAAAAAAACGATGTCCATAAATCTATCATGTGCATGTGCAAAGAGATACCAGCCACTTTCAAATATGACTGAAAGAACTGACCGTGGTGAGCGCGTTCTTTCGATTGCGGTCTTTCTTCATCTTCCCTCCAGCTGCTCTGACGCTGACTCTGTTCTCTCCACCCAGGAAGCCTCTGCAGCTGGGCGCTCCACAGAAGCATTTCTGTGCTTCTTTCCTGAAAGTTACGATAAAACAGAGTTGAACTAGCTGAACGGTTACACAACCATCCTATTAACACAGATCAATTCATGTGAGTGTGAGTGTTCACATATGAGCAACAAACGTAAGGGCAGCGCACAATAGGAATACAAAATACAAATAAGAAACTAGCAAGAGACACCAACCCATATCTCTGGAACTGGTAATCAAATGTCAGTTCAGTTCCTGCGGCGACTGCCTTGGTGGTGAAGAAACCAACTCGAAGTTGGCCGTTAACAGTCCACTGAAATGAAAAATGTCAGGTAAGTCAGCATTCAGTCAGGTAAACTGCGCTGGAATTGTTGAAGGGTTGTTTCTTCCTTTTGCCACGGTACCTTCTGAGTCTCACAGTTTGGCTCACAGCTATGGTTCATGAATCGAGAGCAGTTACCCTTCAGCGTGGCATCAATGATCTGAGGAGAAAACATACAATGTCAAGTATTTATGTCAGCCATTTCACATAGCTTGTTAAGCCCAATCACATTTGTTTGTGATGCCTCTTACCTCATTATTCCTCAGCGACATGAAATAGTAGTGGATGTTCTTATTGCGGGCATATTCTTTGACCCTTGTTTTGAACTCCTTGTGGTCCAAAACCTCACCACAGTATTCCAGTACAAAGGTGTTTCTGTGGGGGAAAAAAAGGAATTATAGAGTGACGATCATCCTGTCTACTTTTAAGATTTATTTAAGAACATGAATATTTACCTCACATATGGAGGATTTCGTCCAACATACTATACACAAATTTGGAGTAATTTCAACCTGAGAGATTGTTTGATTGAGTGTTTCAAAAATGTGAATGATATTCCATCCTCAATACTACTTTTCTAAGAAAATGTCTTAATGTCTCATTACTAAACTATAACTTAGTTTATCTAAATTTTTTACAAGCATAGGCCTCAATCTGATAAAATGGTGTCAATTTTGTTTTGGAATTTTTGTTGAGACTGCGTTTGACAGGTATTCATTCAACTCAGTGCTAATTGATGAGGTATTAGTTTGTGGTATTGTTATATTTGATTACATTATACTGTGTTATTTTGTCCACTCCCGTCGCATCAAAAAATTAGAAAACTTTCACGATTGCTTACGGAGACAACTCTTTAGCTGCTCGTAGTCCCCAGCCCTTGTCTTCTGTGAGGATAACATCGAAGTCCGCATGCTGTTTCATCTGAAAGCGTCGATTGGAGCAGTAGATTCCATTCAGGCACCGTGATGAGCTGGGGAGAAGATATTCAAGACAAGAAAACCAAATAAGCTGTGATGTCCAGTTTATATCATTCATTCACTGCGGGAAGAGGTTTCTAAACCATTCTTATTTCAAATTCAAGTTTAATTACATTTTTCACACTTCAATTTCTTGACAGGGCTTGGCATTTTGTGTCGAAAGTTGGACAAAATATCTGTACTTTTGAAAAAATGGTTGTCCACTTAACTTTAACAATAAGAAATCTATGAAATAGCTTGTTACATTTTGAGCTTCCCAACCTACCACCTTCCAAACTGTTTCATCCCAGAGAGTTGATATTAAAAGCCAGATATTGATTTTTATTTCTCATTTGTGTCACAGCACACAATAGTAATTAACAACTTACCACTCAATCATAAGCAGTCGGTTTAAACAATCTTCTCCACATGCCAATACCCCCCGAGCGCGCTCCTCTCTGGACAGTAATGCACACTCGCACTGCATCCTCTTAATATCTCTGTGGGATTTGCTCTTTTTCCTGCAAATATGCAGATAAAATGTTTAAAGCCTTCAAACATCAAGCCTGACATTATTATAACCTTTTATGTGCTTTGTTAAACAGGCTGGTCAACATCTTACCTCTCAGTCAGGTACATATTCTCCTCAATCAGATCAAAATAGGGAGGCATCTTTTTAGTCTTGGACAGCTCTCTCCATTTACTGGCATCCTGAAAGTCCTGCAGAGCGAGTGATTGGCGGGGTGCCTCGGGTTTAGCAGGCGTTTCCTTAGAAACGTCAGTCTCTCGTAGACGCTCCCTTTTCCCTGCAGGCCCAGGTTCTGCTTCATTGTCTGAATCCGACTCGATCTCTGGACGCCTTTTCTTAGGAGGGCCCCTACCCCTGTGGGGCCTAAGGTTGTCGTCTCTAAGGCGATCAGCCATGGTAGATCCTTCACTGGCAGAGCCCCTGCTGTTGCTACTGATTTCATGACCTTGCACGAAGCTTGATGATCCTGGAGTGTGAGGGCCACTGCATTCCAATGATGTTTTAGTAAGACTTGATGCTTTATCCAGACCGTAGTCACCCTGGTCATTAGTGAGAGAGTCAGGGTGGATTTCACCTGCAAGATCCTGGTAATGTTCAAGGGCATGGAGGTATGGTGTTGTGCAAGTCTGCATAACTGGGGCATTGAGGGTCCAGGGGGTACTGCTCTGCCTGTGCTCCTGTCCCATGGGAGAGATTCCTGACAGTTTAGGGTTCAGTAAGTGTGGCCCGTGACTACTGTCAGGCTGTTGGTACGTACTGCTGGGCTGCTCTGGTTGCGTAAAATCCCAACCCAGGCTGAATCCGTTGTTGTCATTGATATTGTCCGCATTGGAGAAATCATCGTGTTGGTAACGGGAGTACATCCTTTCATCTCTGCTGCCTTCATAATGTCTTGCATGTTCTGGCTCACGCTGTCCAGAATTATCATGGCTGAAGGCAGCATTCTGGTTAACTGTTGCACTGTTATAAGCCACCATGTAAGGCTGGGCATTGATGGGACCCTCTGAATGACTCGTGCTATCTATCATATTGCTCTGGGACTGACCGGACATACTGACATGGAGTGAATTGTTTACACCAGCACATGAGCCACTGGTCTGTTGATATGCAGCAGAAACATTTTTCTGCAGTTGTGGGTTGGCCTGATTTGGAACTTCAAAATTTAGGTCACGTGCTATATTAGCATTCTGTGGTTCCAAGCTATCCACTAGACTGCTTGATGAGGCGTGTGTATCCAATGTTATGGAGGAATTCTTTGGCACCACCACTACTGAGTGCAATCGTTTAATAGCCTCACCGCAATCAGAGTCATACTCTGAGTTGTCACTATCACTGGCCTCACTCTGTCCCGCGAACCCATCTTGACATGGTGATGTTCTCTTACTCTGTTTACTCTTGAGAGGACTGTCCTTTGATTTTTCTTCATGGCCATCACCATTCCAACTTTGCATCCTCGTAATGTTGTCCACTTGTGATGTGTCGTTTATGTGTGGATGCTCACTTAAATTTGTGTTCTGATAAACAGTCAATTTGAAGTCACAGTGGTCAGCGCCAGTGTTTGCTTGTGCAGGCTCACTTTGGTCATTGCATGCATCTTCCATTGATGCGTTGTCAGAGCTGATTTCCTGCGTAGAGATCTCAGTCTGCTTCACTACTCTGGAATGTGTCTCTGCTTCTCGCAGATAATCCTCTTGAATTCTAGATGATTCTTGTTGGCTGATATCTTTTGAAAACTCTATTTTTTTGACAGAGATCACCTTTTTAACCATAGGCTTACTCTCTGCACAAACCGCCTTCGGTGAATTGTCACTCTCTGAGATGTCTTGCCCTACAATGTCCCATCGAGATTTTTTGGTAGTACTGGTGCCTTTTTTAACTGCATCACTATTATGCTTTCCATCAGTCAACCGATTCTCAGGTTCAGGACACGAGGAATCAGATTGGAACTGTGCACTAGTGAAAGACAGCGTGTCAACAGTGACAACTTGATTCTGTTGAATATTGTCTGGTTTCGCACTCAGCTGGACGTCTTGTGTGACAGGTGGATCTGCTGGAGCGGATAAGGACTTTGGCCCCAGTGAACACTGAGCAACTGTTTTGTCCTGGCTGGACACTATATTGTCATTACTACTGCATGAATCTAACCCAGCTGTATCAGAGCTGATGTGTGACAGATTATTAGAACTAAGGCTATCCTTCATATCAGTCAAGTATTCCAGGGCAGCATTTACATGCATCACACTTCCACCTGAGGGTATTACTGAGGTATTTTTATTCTCAGCATCGAGACTTGATTCTCTTTCTTTTGTTCTCTCTGAAGATTCCTCTTGCAAATTCTTATCAAGCGACGAGACCATCTCCTCGACATCCTCACGACCGTGTTCCTTTCTGTGGCACACACTATCTATTTGGGAGTCTGGGTTTTCTTTTTCACTCTGAGAACAGGGTTCTGTGGAGGTTAAATGTGTTGGGGCCTTATTGGGGCTCTGAAATATGTCATTTGATTGTCTATCATTTCCACTGGTTTTCACAGAAGACGTCGAGGGGGTCATCAGTTCTGAATCTATCCTACTCGTTTTCTTTTGGGAGATTTCAGACGCCTGTGACTTTCCTTTATGATCTACGTCTGAGTCACTAGAGCCGCTTTTCTGGTGTCGTTCATACGTTTGAGAGTGGGTGTGCAGATTTGAAGATGTGGATTTCACATTGGTCTCTGATTTATGCGTACTGTATTTATGGTAGTTTGAGTCAAGATCCGGAGAGCACTTTCGCTGGAAATCTGAATCTGTTGACCGTTTTGAACCCCTTTCAGTCTTGGACAATTGTGTGCGTTTATCCATCTCCGAAGAATCCAAAGATTTAGAGTCTTTCTCAGATTTTAAGTAGGAAGATGATCTAGAGTCTTTATGTGAGCTTGAGTAGTTGGATAATCTACTTGAGTCACTTGTCCTTGTCCGAATCTTCCTATGGTCATCTTCAGAATCAGAACTGTCTCTGGTTCTGTCAGTTCGGGAACGAGAGCCTCTTCTCTCTCTGCGGGGAGAACTCCTGTGCGATCTGCGATCAGAATCATGATAATACGACCTTTCAGAGCGTGAACCTCTATCACCTCTGCATCTTTCTGATCTGGAGTGAGATGAACTGGTCCGAGACCCTCTTGATCTAGACCGCGATCTAGACCTGGTCCTTCTACGATCTGATCGAGATGAGCGTGATGATGTGTGTCTAGAGTCACGGTCTGATTTTGAGTAACTGGATGATCTTTCATAATTCTCTAACCGCTTTGAGGAACTTCTTTCCTTTTCCTCCACATTTGATCCACAGGAAGACTTTTTGACCTCTTTGCTTCTACTGTCTAACTTTGTTTTACTTTTGGATTCAACTGTTTTGTGGCTGGAAGACATCTGGACTGAATCGCCATCAGATTCTGAGCCAGGCAGAGCACAATCAGATTGGGATCTGGTTTTCCTTTTATATACCTTATTATCCTGCTCAGTACTACTGGAACTCTCTCCATCTTTTCCTGAGGAAACAATTGGCGTCTTGAGGCTAGAGGTTACTTTAGCCTCAGAAGCTTCTGCGTGTGCATTCTCAGAGGGGCAGACAGCGACAACATTCTGAGGCTGTGGTGTCGGGAATTCAGCTCCACTTGTTGTTTGCATCAAAACCTGCAATTCAGATGTGTGTGACTCTTCTGGCACAATAGATGATGTTTTCTCTTCAGTAACAGAGACACTAAGAATTTGCTTCTTGAAATGCAGCTTTGATAAATCTGTTTTCACTTTAAGGACTGGGGAGACAGGTGTCTGAGGAGTAGGTGTCTCTGCTATTGATCCTGGCACTGTGGATGTCTGCTTCTGCTCAGTTTTGTCCTCTGTATTCTGCCCGCCTTTGTCTGAGTTTGACTCTGGCAAGGCAGAAGGAGATTCAGTAACAGACTTTTCGGGGCTGGCAGGGATGAAGAACGGGCTCTGCAGGGGCCTCTTCGTCTGTGAGAAGCTGAAGGACACTTTCTGACGACCCTGATCCTCTAGGTTGACCTTCATCTTGGTCCCTTTAGGCAAGAGACGGTTGGATAGCATGACTCTAGGAGAAAGGCTTTTGATTAGAGCTGCCTTGGAAAGGCCCTCCACCTTCACCTACAATAAAAGAGAAAGCACAAACAAACGGCTCTTTGAACCATAACATATGACATTACACACAGATAGTATCATAAAAAGATAGCTCAAAAGCTCAAATGGAAGCAGATATTTTTAGTGAAGACTTACTGAGGTACCACTCCCCTCCTCTCTGTGGTTATGCGAGAACACCATGGGAAGATAAAAAAGAGGAAAGACAGAAATCAATTAGCACAGTTCTACAAATAACACACTGCACATGATGAGGAAGGACACAAAACAACCCAAATTCTCAGAGTAAGTTTGTGGAATGTGACCACCGTCCTTGCCAGTTTGTGTGCACTCTGGCTGAGTTTGGCACTACAGTAAACCAAACTTCAGGTCAGCTTGTTAAATGTGTCCAAAGATGTCCATAAACCTGTTCTTTGCTTTGAACAACAACTATCTAAGCACAACTGCAGTCCAAACAACAACAGTTTTTGGTAGACAGTGATGAGAACTGCTTTCACTGAGAATGGCTGTTTCTCATAATTTCATACGATTAAGCTTTACCCATCTTGACGTAGAAGAGGCCTGTTACAATGAGAACATGCATACTACATCTTTGTGCCTGGTGGATTAAGTCAACAATATACTGTCTATTAAAACACTCCTTTTAATAAGTAGTGAATGACAGAAAGTAACAGATCAGTGCCCAGTGGGGTAGCCATTCTCTAGACCCCAAAGACCAACTCTAGTTCAACATTAACAGCAGAAGTACTACTATCGAACGTGAATTGGGAAGGACACTGAAGCACAGAGAGGTGGAACCAGGCCTGATATTCAACACCAGGTCCTCTTTACCCTGGGGAAACAGCGAAGCCGCCATGAAGGGAAAGGCAACAATGGACCTTTTGTCAACAATAAAATATGTGAACCTTCCAATAAGATAGCTTCCCCAGTTAATGGCGTATCAAACAAAATATGTCAAAGGTCATATCACACTTTGAAATTTGGAAAATGTTAAGTGACGTCTACCAAATGAAAATCCTGTTTTTACCTTCATATGAATTTCACCCCCCCCCCCCCCCCAGCCTTCAACTTCTAACAGGCACCACGGGGCGTGGAGGTATTTTTTTTATTTAC
>OMOW01001429.1:3442-24818 GCA_900312555.1 Lamprogrammus exutus | reverse complement strand
GTCTGTGACTGGAGTTCAGACGTGTGCTCTTCCGATCTCTTTTCACGAAAGGTCCTTAATTTTGCACCAAGAAAAGGACCCACTTTAGAGCCAGAAGTATAGTTCATGAACAATTTCTTCACTGCTTTTGAAACACAGTGCAAATGCCAGCAAGAAGCTCCTGCTCTGGATTGTTCCAGCTAAATTTAGCTCTGAGCTTTTGTTTTGAAAGCCTCTATATTGTAATACAAATGGTGTTAATCCTAAAATATATAAGCAAACAGAGAGCAGCGTTGAGAAAAATATGACAAATTTACACCATTGATTGTTTGATTGATGGCCACTATATTATCTGGTTATAATGTTTAATTTCAGAGTTTCCTGATCAGATCACAAAATGAGGCTTTTCAGATGATTCACTTGAAACATGTGGTCATCTAATTACACACAGTCGATTTGATATTTTGTTTTATTCAAGCATTTGATGCCTTGGCAAGTAATGTTTATATGCTTATGAGTCTCTCTTTACCACACAAGAATATATGACATGTGTCGTGTCTTGGCTGGTTTTGGTTGATCCTTTGGAAGGTCGTAATACATCTCTGTCAACATTTTGTGTTACCAGCATGGGCAAGGAGTGGGGTCATGCAAAGTTAAGAAGGTTGCTGAAAAACACTGTAGTGTGGATTATGTTCCTCAGACTGTACAGCGGAAACTGCATATCAAATATTTTCTATCACCCACAGAAAATGGCACCTTTTGTCACAGCCTATCATACTCTAAGACTTTACATTTCCAAATATCATACCGTGTCTAACATTTCTTGTGCTTAGCAGGGTTATGCCTTATCTGGTACTGATTTTAATTTGCTGCTAAAAACAAAATAATAAAATATCCACAGTTTTGATTTGATTTTTGTTTATAAATGGACTGACATACCAGGCTGGAGAATAAAGCATTTTAACATTCTTTGGCTTTTCACTTAATTACACTGCAGGTCGGGCAGGCTGCATTTGCTGTCTGAATCGCTTCGCTTTGATTTACCTCATTCAGAGCATCCATTCAGAGTGCATTGAATGCCCTGAAGTATTGATTGAATTAGACAAAGAACCTTCATGAGGAGAAAAAAGAGAAAATGCAATCATATTCCCATTAGCACGAAGCTGGATGGGAGCAGTGCAGACTGGCTTTTTCTTCTTTTCCCTCCATATTCAGCATTAATTACTCTTCATTTCACACATTCTGTTCTTTCGCTCTTCTCACTCTATCTACTTTCCTATGCTACATGCCACTTTGAGGCCCTGTCCATCGGGTTAGATCCCCTCTCTTCAAGAGTGTGCTTTGAATTAAACACTGAATAGGATATCAAACAATGGTCTTGCCGACTGCCAGACAATTTTGCGCTCATTTTCATTAAACTTTGTGAGTCCTCGCTTTAATTTTGAGGGGAAGTCAGAGATGAAATTCATAAGGGGGAGATTAATTTGATGTCTGCTGTGCACATAAATCACACATACCAGAGAGTGGTTTCAAAGAGCCGTTGAAGAAGATGAGGGTGAGAAATACATTGTAAAACATGAATGCTTACAAAGGACAGAGAGATTGTCTCCTTTTATTCTGACATTGGCACCCAAAACTTCTCCAAGCAACTGTCTGGCTCTGTTTTCATCACTGTGCTTTCTGCAGGGTTTTTTTTTCTTTCACATGTGTGACTCATATTCCAAACTTTGCATGAGAACTCCAAGGCTTGCCAATGTAACATTGATGTAAAATATTGGTGTATTTTCCCCTGGAAGAAGGAATGAAGCTCAGCTAAAGTTTAATCAGGAAGACAACATTTCATGCGCATGTTCTCTTTTTATTTATGCACATTTTCCCAAGCTGTCACCTTAATCAGCTGACTTTGGTGTTTGCGAGACGACAACCTCAGAGGGTCGCGTTGTAAACAAGCCTAAAGAGGGATGTAAATACCATCGAACACTGGATGGGCAAATGGAAGCCTTCTTTTAAACCACTTATTTGCAGACTGTTGATACTCTTGAGGAAGATGAATACAACATGTTGTCAAGTCAGGGAGAAGCCGTAAGCATGACAGTGATGGCTGATGTTGATCACTTTTGCAACTGAAAAGCCACAAGGCCTCATTACTGTCCCGACTGACAATCCAAACATCTGACTCCCGTTGGGCCACACTCTTGTCATTTTGTTCAGAAATTATTTCAATATAACCTACGTGCGTACATCTATAATCCCACCACAGAAACAAAGGTAGAAAACTTAACCACCATCAAAAGAGATTTTTTTTGGTTTTTTTGCTTTTTTTTAACTCTAGACTTGCCATTATAATCACCATGAGGCACTCCATCTTGGGAATAAAACATCTGCTGTGTGGGATCTTAGTTTAAGCGACGATTATCCACACATCAATTGCGTACAAACATTTTTCATGCTGATTCTTTCCCCCATCAATGCACATTTATCATTCCTGGGCATCTGTTGGTGTAATATTTCACTATGGTGACAGACATGGCAGTAATATAATGCACATACCTTAAGCATTTGGCATTCCTCCATAACATGGTTCATATGTCTCATATGTCTATGTACCAAATTCAAATAATCTCCTTTGGTGCCATTTTTTGTAAACAATGATATCATTTGGCAGACAGTCTTTAATAGAATGCCATAACTGTAAACTTTGACAAGCAAGGACAAACTTGTTTACATCATTGGCTTGTGCAACTCAAAGAGGGAGAAACATGACTCATCTGAAATGTGTCCCACGTTCATTCCATGGACAACTTGTAAATGCTAGTAGAGGAAAGATTTAAAGTTACATGTGTATTTTTGCTTTGTCTTTGAGCACTTTCCCCTCACAGCAAGAAGGTTGTGGGTTTGAGCTGCTACTGTGAGTTGGGTTCCTGTTCAAAAGTGAAGTGTGGAGTGTGAGATTTAATGGCCGTGTTGGTGCTTACTGGTCACCCGTGCTAAAAGAGAGAGCTGACCCTGACAGTGAAGCTCTCAATTTACAGTTCTACCTTCCAATCCTCGCCTATAATCATGAATTCCGGTCGTGACTGAAAGAATAGACTGCGGACACAATCTGCAGAGTTTTGGGTCTCACACTCAGGGCTAGGCAATCGGTAGGGAGCTCGGAGTAGAACCCCTGCTCCTTTGCACTAATAGGTGCCACATTGGGAGGTGTTCCAGGCACATGCAACTGGGAGGAGACCACAGGGCAGACCCAGCACATACTGGAGGGATGTGAGAGGTACGCAGATACTCATGGTCACCTTTGGATGGTGGTCTCCATCCAAAAGGTTTGGCCCCACCACTGCCTTGCTCCTAGTAAATGCTTGGCCTTCAGCACAAGGGGCATAAAGAATAGATAGATGAGCCAATTTGAGGGCTAATTCACTGATCATGTGTCAAACTAAACATGGGTAATAGTGTACTCTTCAGAAGATTAAATTATTACTTGAATTTGTAAGGATAAGAAATACTTTTATTTTGACAGTGTGTTATGATAACTTCAGCAGTGTGACTTCGTAAAGAACATAGCTGAAGGCCATCACAGTACCATCAGCCACATCATCTTTGAACAGGTTTTTGCTTAAGAGTTGCATCATTAATGTCTTTAGGGTCAAGCAGTGACAGAGATTTTGCATTACATGCATGTGCAGGGCCTTTTAAATGTCCTCTTTGAGTCTCTATGCAAACATGAAATGTATTCCTTGAATGTCATACTTCCAAATTGCTCATCGATAACCAAAGTACTGTATATAACAAAGCTTACTGTATTAATATTCATTTTTCACACTGTAATTGTACTTTGGATTCATATTTGTTTCCCACACAAATGAAATAGAATGGAACATTTCTAATTTCACAGATCAAAAACCATCACTACAGACGTTATTGTCATTACTTTACATTACAAATGCCTGAGGGCGAAGTGGTTCATCTGACTGCACTCCACTCCTCACTTCAGACAAACTGTTTGAGCTGAAAGCAACATCAAACCCTGGTAGGCCTTATAATGTGATTCCCCACAAGGTAAAAGCTCATAATGTATAGCTGAGGCCAGTTTAAGCCAATAGACATCCTCATTTTTATCTCCTCTCTGGATATCGCTTTTAAAACTGTGCATGATGAAGCCACATTGAATAGTTTTAAATGTACAGGCATTGAATTTGGGTCATTCTATTCATTTAAGATTCTGTATAATGCCATAAAAGGTAATAAATAGCTTCTTTGCATTTTAAAATACAGGCTATCCAAATGGAGGACTGGTTTTATTATTTAATTTTTATCAGTGTAGACAATTTAATCATATATTCTGTCCATGAAAATGTTATACATGTTCTTCTTTGCAATTTGTATCCGATCTTGTTTGTCCGACACTTTGAGTGATGTGTTCTTCCTCCCTGGAGTTTGTATATTTATTTCATGGTCGGATTATCACTGGACATTCTCCTGCATCTCACATTTTTTAAACTAGTCCCACCACTAATTTCTGCCGAGTTAAAGATGATTGCATTAAATGTTTTGCTAAAAGTGCAGATAAAAAGTGGTTCAAATGTAGCAGGGTGCTCTATGATATCAATAGCCACCTGAAAAAAATCAAAGTTTCTGATCAGTTTGAGCTATATTCATCAAGCTGATGTGATATTCCCTGTGCGTTTGATTCTGCACTGTTGTTTCCATCACCCACCTGCAGGTTTCATCTGCTGGATAAACCTATGACAGCCATGGCTGACAGTGATGGATTGATGAGGGCACATTAAAAACTGGTTGTCTCTTTCCTCAGAAGAAAAGCCTCGATTTAGTGTCTTGCCTTTTGTCTCAGTTGAGCCGGGGGGATCAAAAACAAACCTCTAATTGATTGAATAAGTTGCAGGGACATGTTGAGGATGTTTATGACCATTATACACAGAGGGTCACACAAACAAAAGCTTGAGTGAAGTTAATTGATAGGATGAGGCTTCAAAAGATGTCATTCTCAGACTCCTGTTACTGGCTAACAGAAGGAGAATTATCAAAAAAAGTACTGCTGAGAGAGACTTATCAATCAGACTGTAAAACTGTAGGTATCTTTAAATGTTATACAAAAGGCAAAGTGTTCTGGCTGTTGTTATTGAAAGTGAACCACACAGGGGCAGGGTTGCCTTCTGCATATTGTGGCAAGGACATTTCTTATTTGAGCACAGTCAGTGTCCGTTTGGTTTTAGTTTAATGTTTTGTCCTATATTCCAATGAGCACCTATTTACTTTGTTTGAGATTTTGTCTTTGATCACTTCAGTTTCAACTCCAAGCCCACACCAATGGTAAATAACTACAGTTTGTAACAGTTTTTTCTCAACAAATTTGCTGAAATCACATTTATATCCTGATAGGAAACCATAGACTGAATGCTGTGTGGAACACATTGTGCCTCTGTAGCGCCTCCTACTGATAGGATCTATATAAACTACACTGATCTTTATCTTTCTCTCCTTTTTTTCCTCATTTCCAGTCAACATAAAGAAGCCTCAGCAGTGTCCAATCGCTTCCGGGCAGTAAAATATGACATATCAGCTTACTAGGGAGCACAACCACATGAGAAAACCACCAAACAAGTTAAAATGATTTCATTTTGCTTTAAGGCAGTGTGGCGCAAGTACTATATATAATGTGAGATGCCTGCCAAGCAGAAAACAATATGATAGGACACTCTGCTAAGCATCGAAATGACACTGAGCATTGCAAACAATAAAGAATCAAAATATGCTGCAGCTTCCAGACAGCTTAAAGAATGCTAAGCAATAAGCATTATCTGCCACGGAGCAAACTGTTGTACTTAAGTGGCTGTCCTTTAAGGCAGTGAAGGCGGTGACTAAATGTGTCAGTTTGCTGCCCACTCGACTGCCCTGGCATGCTTTGCTGCTGGGAATGTCATAGCCATCATCAGGCATATTTTATGCTATGCAGAAGTTGTCTAGAATACTTGATTAATACGCCTAAACTACAATTAGGCAACATTTATACTACAAATCTTGACGCCCTATTGTGTCTTATATCTTCTCTTCAATGTGCCCCTTATCTGATATCTGCATTTCCATGATTAAGATCCACATGGGCACATGACAGTGTAGTTTCTGAGATGGAGGTAAACACAGGTGATACAGAAATAATTGTACAAACTAAAAAAACACTTAATTATGGTAGATTATGTCTACGTTCAAGGGTTAATCAGGTGGTTGGTAATTCTTTGCTTAGGATTTTGCAGTAAACAAAACTTCATATAGCCTGTTTCACGTAAATATAATTTGTCTTATCTTAACACATTCTTAATCCTTCAATGACAAGACGTTGCACTAGGCAACAAAAATACCAGGAACATTGCCTATTATTAAAGTGATTCATAACGTGGAACTCTGGTGGGTGATTATCTACAAAACACCACAATATCTCTCAGACGAGTAGACTATAATCAGTATGTAGTACAGCATTAAGCAAGGGATGAACAAAATGGGTCCTGCATGACAAATCTATGTATTAATCATTTTAAATTACAAATAGGTGTGTTCATAAGCACATTAATTAAAAGCCATGTTGTCATGAGTACAGTTGTGGGCATGCTTTCGCAAAATGTAACTTAATTATTTAGCACTAAAAGTAAAGCAAGAGATGTTATTTTAAATAATGAATGAATTGCAGTAACTGCATTTACAACATTAGTTGAGAGAATAATGAATATCAATAATAATGTATTATGCATGTGTAATATATATTTGAATGTCTTTTTTTCTACAAGAAATTGAATATAATCTGCCTCTTTCCAGGAATTTTCTAACCACCTTAGTTCTGCTCCTTTGCCTTCAGCTCCGTGTTCTGCCTCTTAACCTTGATGTTCACTGATGTAAAAATCCTTCTGTTGTTCACCCTTCATGCTAAACCTGCGGGTGTCCAATAACATCTGTCATCAGTGGCACAGAGAGCATGCTGATGTGGAAAACTGCTTCTTCGATAGATATAAAAACACAGGAAAACTCACAGCAGCGGTTCTCCCTGCTGCCATGGTCTTCATCACACACTTTTTTGGGGTATGTTTGGGTATTTCTCCCACCCTTTTCATTTCAGTAAAGTTTACGAACCCCCTAAAGGGCAATTAAATACAGGTAGCACAGACAGATATGCAACAAACCGACACAACAAAAAAAGATTAAAAGAAGAAGAGAACCCTCAGTAGTAAATAATTTAACCGTAAGTTAGATCAAGTTAAACGCTCCTGTGGTGTGCGAGGCCATGATAACATTGTTCACTGGGTTTAATTGGCAAATGGCCTCTCGTAAGAATGCTGCCTGAGCCCAGCTGTCAGAACAGGAAAGGGTCTTGCTGGCTTTCTGGGTGGCGGTGGTAAGTGGTGACCTTAATGGGTGACCAATAATTTTGGAACATGTGTTAATCACATCCTGGAGGCTTGTTTTGTTCCGAATAGTGAGTGACTGCTACAAACATGTCATGAGGCTCTTTAAGACCAAACATTCAGAACTAAATAACCTCATTAGATTATGGAAATTATGTGGACGTGACGTCTGAGTCTATTGGAACTACTTCCACTGGTTTTGTTTCATTTTTTCTCCCTCTGCATTGCTTTGCATTCATTCTGAGCACCATTGAGATCAAACATGGCGAGATCTTTCGAAATACTTCTCTCCAACTCTCTGGATCTCCTCGTGTACAAACGCAGATATGGGGGGACTTGTAACACCTTGTCAGTCCACATTTTCATTTCCTTACCCACCCTCTTCAAAAAGTTGTGAAAAGTTGCTGTTGCGGTTTAGCAAAATCAAGCCACATGTGAGTTGTTGTTGTGACCAATTTGTCCCATTTAGCGATGTTCGGTCTTGCAAAATTTACCAGCAGTCCCAGAACCATTAGAGAGTACGTGGAACATTGAGGAGGCCCTAAAAATATTTACAGTTTGGGTCCTGCTTCCTTGATGTGAACTGAAGGAGTTCCTGAAATGGTTCCCCAGGTCCAGAAAAAGTTCCTGTGGTGCACAGGGCAGTATGGGAAATGTATGGTTTAATATATGCAGTATCTTCACTGAACAAACACTATTTTGAATGACCCCGGTCAGGGACTATTAACCAAAGCTGTGCAAGTACATTTAAGATGCCACCTGAAAACCAAAGAATAAGAAGAATAAGAATAATACATTACCCATATGACCATAACATGCAACATGAACATGTTTTGCACATGCTTTTGTGAGAGTAAAATGCACATCTTGGACTTCAATCTTTAGTTGCATTGCATTCAGGCTAAGAATAAATTGCTAATTATTTTCTACATGTGACTTGGCACAATACTGCATGCAGCCTGAGGGAAAGTAATAGGGATTAGCTGGTTGCCCACCAGAATGGAGTAAGCCTTAACTGAGGGATATTGTTATACATGGCCTATGATTCAACAGCCATCACCACATACAGTATGGGTTCACATGCTCTTCTCTCTACTTTCCACCCACTAACACCATTCATTCCCTTACGAAATAGCTCGTATTCAGTAAAATCAGTTTGCAATAACCAAGGGGGGAAAAAACAGAGGAATTGAAGACTTTGGCCCTGCTGCTTAATTCCCTTTTTTAAACAAATTGATTGAAATGTTAATAGCAGCCCGTCAAGACATAAAGTAACAATGATTTCATCAAGATCAGTAAAAATGCCTTTCTGAGTCCACTGTGCCCATGAGTTCGTGCAGCACAATGGAGCAAAGCCTGGTGAAATACACTTTCCTCCCACAGCTTTTTATTTCTCCACTCTGGAAGCTTAAGAAGATTTTACTGTCGTGTATATGCACAGGATGGACTTCAGTGTGTGTGATTGTATATACAGAAATGTCAGGCGGGGTAAATTTTCTACTTTTATTCCTTCCGAATTCCTTTATTGCTTCTCTCGTTATAGTCAACAAACACTGCAATACGGATCATAAATCTTTTCTTTTTTTTTATATGCCATTGAAATGTACCCTCGAGTTTCAGTTCAGGGGGACAAAAAGTGAAAAGAAACACACACAGACATACTGCCTACATACATATCTGGTTCCTATATTTTGGCACAGTCACACGCATGTATGTGAAAAGCTTTGAAGTCTTTTCAAGATGCAGTTGTTATCCTAAGCATGTCCCTTCTTTGGCATGTCAGGCCTATATGGGTGATTTTGTGTAAGTAATGCATTCCAAATGATACACTCCATAACCATTGTCCTACTCCCAACATTGTGTGGCAGGCATTATGTGCACTCTGTCTACCGCTTTCCCCTGCTATAATTTACCCTCGCGGATAGCGCAGCTGCTTTTTCGTATTTTTCAAAATTCCATTAGAGTGTGACTGCAGCATATATAGACAGGTCTGATTGGTGATTTAACCACATACCTGTATGTTTGAGATTCTGAGTGTCACAGTTATATGACAGTAGGAATACTGATTAGCTCAAATCAGGAATGTAAGCTTGACATTGATGTTATGCTAATAAAGCACCACTCTCCTGTCCACACACACACGCTGAATACATCGACTTTCCTAGCATTAGCTGGGAAATTTTTCACATAATCCACTGATAATGGAAAGCACAATCACAGATATGTAAATAATTACACCTATTCATCTTTGTCCCTTACATTTGTAGTTCCTTCGTTGTCTTCTCAAACATGCAAGGCATCACACGCTGTTATACAACAATATATGACCTTTGGTTTTGTATACAGCATACAACATAATGCATTATACATCCAGCTCAGGATTATGAAATATAAATCATCAGCATGTCTGTTTAATTTTTAAAGTGGAGAGACAACATTAACCCTGCTCTCTCCATGGTTGGTCGCCGTAGGTCAATATGTGAGACAAACAATAGCAATCACAGTGACTCAAATCTCAGTGAGCATCACAGTTATTTTCATCTTAAAAATCAATTTATCTTGCTGCATGCCTGTACTATTGTGTGTTTGTGTTGGTTCCCATCTATATTGCTGCAAAAATGTAATGAATTTTGATCTATATTTAGTGGAGTTTGCTCCCTGCAGATGAGTGTAGCTCCTAACTCATTCAAGTTGGGGCTTTAATATCCTCATCCTTAAAATTTACAGATTTTTTTTCAGAACTAACACTATATTTATAGTGTTTGAGTTCACTGAAATAATACCACAGGGAATATAATCCTGCTGAATTAATGTAAAGGCTGTTGAAAATTTTAAACAACATGTTTGGGAGAAATTTCATAGGCGGTGTTCTTTTTGTATCTTGCGATGATGTATTTGCACGCAGAGGTGAATGTAGAGTATAAAATACAGGAAGCTGCCTCATGGGGGAAACATAAAGTCGTGAAAACAGCAGTCAGCAAAAATGTAAACATAACTGGATGTGTCAATAAATCAATATTTGAATAAATATGTAAACTGATGTTATTGTGGTGAGGCTTTCTGCATTGTCAGAAAACGTGAGCTTCAGGGCTTGAGGACAAGAAGTTTACCAAAAAACAAAACAAAAAAAAAAACACCTACTCAACAGTTTGATTTTAATAAAGCTCTAAGATAAACTACCGACGTTCCATTTAGCGTTCCCATAGCACTAATACGCTGAGCTAAGCAGGAGATGTGAAAGTCTTAATTATGGCACACTTTGAGATAATGATAACACTTGCATTAACCTGCTTGAAAAGTGCTGCATAAAGAGCAAATGTGCAGAAATGCGAGCACAGACACACACATGCACGCACACACTGATGGACGGTTTGGGGCATGGTTACACCAAGGTGAAAACATACTCTGAGTAAACACCTCTTTGTGCTTTCATCTCACTTTCTTTCCCATTATATAGATTAGCACTGATCAGGCATTTTAGTAACTGAAGGTTCAAAGCTAATTATGTTATATAAAACGAAACAAATTAGGCAAGCAAGGTCAAACTTAAGCTTCATCACCACCGGCCCTGCTTTTCCTCTGTAGATACCTGATATGACGGATCATTTCATTAGCTAGTAAGTGATGCGCCATTGTCCATCTGCTGCATAAAGACGCCCTGAAAGACAAAAGAAAAGAACAAAGTCACGGGACTCATCTGGAGAAGTTTCTGAGAGGGAAGCTGCCCTGATGATTAAGAAAATACCAAGTCGGTGTGCTGGCAGTATTAGAAAACACGCAGTGAGTTTTCAGCCACAACAAAGAGTAAAATACGAAAACAAAGAAACCATTCAGTAAAATCTCATTATGTTGCCAAATTAACTTGCATTCAGTTTGCTCTTTGCAATCCACATGTATTTAGTGTCTGCTTTACAAAGGCAGCAGCTAATTAAGCAGTCAACAACTGGGACTGCCTACAAGTCAGAATTGGGAAGCGAAAGGGAGCTGTTGTTTAACGCGAAACTCTCAAATCACGGTGTTGGATTTTCCCAGCGCACACAAACACACCGCAGCACAGCTGTCAGCAACAATGACACAGCGGTGTGCAACAGACTTTGCAAATCAGATGTATAAACCAGGCGAAAACACCAACATGGTGAAGAGTTTCAAAGCAGACACAAGCTGCATCACCTAAAAGCTTCTTTTCTGACAATGCCTTTATTTGCTTGGAGTTGTGTAGAGTTGTGTAAGTAGAGCCATGGAGACATACAAAACACCCATCAAATGTTGTCCAGGGTAAATTTGCAACCATAGATACACTGAGAGAGGAAGAAGCTTATAGTTAGTCTTAGTGGGAGTTCAGCAGCAGCAGAAATGGGTGGCAATGTGCTTAGGAGTGGCTGAAATTCCAGGGGTGCTCCTTTTTCCCCTTAAAGGGAGGGATCCATGCAATAGACCTAAACCCTTCATACGCGGCCACTGACAAGCATTCCTCGTTCGACCACATAACCTATCTCAAGATAATCAAAGAACAAGTGCATCATGGGAAAACAAAGAGACATTTTGGAGAAACTTGCATGGACCTTTCAGATCCAGCACACGCTGCTGCGCCAGGTCCTGGCAGAATGCCTGGGAACTCTTATTCTGGTGGTAAGTAACATTTATTCTATTCATCCTCTTCAAGGAAAAATGTATATTAGATCAATTGGAAAATGTTTACCATAGTCAGCATACGTTTTTTGGGGGGGTGATTTAGTTTGTAGGTTTGTAATTTTCTTATCAAATTTTCCTGGTAAAGTCAGCTGTTTGACCCACTGAACTATTTCACTTACGAAGACAAAACAAAAAAGAAATGTTAGCTCATCGTATAAAGTATATACATATACTTAATTCATGTCACTGTCTAGTCCAGTTGAAATAACGACATTTTGGATGCTTCATATTGCATGTTGTTTCTTTTGCCATTGACCAATGGCGCTTAAATGCACCGTTTATGTCCAGCTGGAATGCTCATCATGAGCTGTTTCACATCCTTAATGCCAGGTAAAATTCAATGAGCTGAGTGCTGGACGCTGCAGGAAAATATATTGAATCACAAGACAAGTGTTGTGTGAGGGAACACAAAAGAATTCCAGATATTCCCACTGCGGCCTTTAGGTGGCTTCACATGTGTTAACCTGTGCAAAACAACCTGGAATCCCTTTTGTTTCTCATTAAAACCCCACAGACAACAAACGTATCCACAGAGGGCGCCGACGGCGAAACGCCAGGCCGTTTGTTATGCTGCTACCCAGCACCGACTGATCTCATAATTCCATGAAAATGTTTGCTCCGCTGGCAATCAGATCCCCTGACCGGCTGTAGTTTTTATTGTCAGCAGTCTCGCGCAAAGCCCACCCACAACATACACATGACCTCTGGGGGTCAGAGAGACACACCCTTGATAAGACAAAAAGCAAGGCGCAGTTAGACCACTGAGTCAAGGTCAGGGCACTGTGGGGTTCTGTTATCCTCTGTGACTTATTTCATCTACTGTCTGTGTGCAGAAAAACCTCTTCATCCAAAACATATTTTTGTTACTTTTATGGGTGGATTCCAAAAGGTTAAGATTGTATTTTTTGTGTCTTCTCCCATCTGCAGGTGTTTGGCTGTGGCGCTGTGGCACAGCTGGTCCTGAGTCGAGGTTCTCATGGCACGTTCCTCACTGTTAATTTTGCGTTTGGCTTTGCCGTAACGCTGGGGATTCTCGTGAGTGGACAGATCTCAGGTGAGGCGTGAATTCCTCATCTTTTGCTGGAAGTTAATCTATTAATACAGGATATGCGAACATCAGCATCGGTTATACATAAGTGAGTGTGTTTACATGCATACGATATACTCTGTTATTTATCTGTGCAATGGTTAAGACAAATATGTGCAGCAAGCTGTATTAGGATTAATAGGATAATAATAGAATTCTGTTGTTCACTGAATATACAAGTCTTTGCTTAATTGGATTACGAGAGGAAGTTCACCAGATGAGGAAATTCATGTACAGCATGCTTATGCCAATTGTAGGTAAATGGAGTGTTTACATGCTTGAGGAAATTGCTCAAATGTAGCTGTAGCACTTACATACACCAACATCTATGTCTGATGCATATGGCAATTTATCTCACATTTCTCTTAGAACGTTTTGCATTTCAGTTTCCAAAAATGGGTAAATATATTTTTTAAAAAGTGAGTTTTAAGAGGATAAAGAATGGACCTTTATGGCTTTAATGCTTATTTAAATTTCTAGTCAGTCTGGGTCTCAGGGTACACCAACGCCAATTAAGCTGATATCAATCTGATTATGCTGTTGGTTTGTTGCCTTAATCGGATTAGAGTCATGCATGTAATCCTAATGTAATTTAAGTATGCATCATTCAGAAACTGTTTTTTCATTAGACTCAGTCTTATTTTCATAACATAGCATAACAGGGAGTCATTACTCTTGATGAACGCTAAATATCAGCGAAAGGTAAACTGACAATCATGTCGAGCGCAATATTTACCTCGCTGATGTGTGTGCGCGATGAGTGACAGCTGCAGGCAGCAGGAAGCAGTGGACAGGACTGAAAAATGTGTTACAGAGAAGGAGGAGAGAGAGGAACTTACCACGTCTACTTTTTTTTGTTTTTTATAAAGAAATGTGGTCCATAATTGAAAGGAAAGCAAGATTCTCAATTCACATCTAAGTGTCTTCTGTCGAAAGTAGCGACACTACAAAGGGTTCTGCAGTTCACTCATGCTCACATCTTCAGTGCCTTTATAATGAGGCTGTCCCCCTCTAACACATGGCAGCAGAGGAAATAAGCTCTTATAATTAGGCAGCTCCCAACACTGACACGATTAAGGTGTGAACACTCCACGTCGGACTGAGGCACCTATAAGAATTTGCCATTAAAGTAATTCTGTTCTCCATTGAGGTTAGAAAAATAATATGTTTTCTGAATCTTTTCATCCCTCCAATTTAATTTGAGTCAAGAAGACCTTCCATCCTAACAGGACTTTACCGAGACCACAATTACTGAATATAGCCATGGAACTTGAAACGGTTCTGCTTCACCAGCAAAAGGAGGGCGGGTTTATACCATAAAGATAACGCAGCTTGTCTGTTTTTGTTTTCTTGGGTTAGTCTGATCGTAGCGATATTGTTTATGAAAATGTTTGTTTTTCTTGTCTGCAGGTGGTCATCTGAACCCAGCCGTAACGTTCACGCTGTGTTTACTTGGTAGAGAACCGTGGAAGAAGTTCCCTGCGTTTTTCTTTTTCCAAACAGTGGGTGCCTTCCTGGGTTCAGCGATCGTATTTGGCATGTATTTTGGTATGTGGATCTGAGCCGTAATCAGATTAATTAAAGTAAAAGGGGATGTGAAAGTGTAAATAAAGTTGTCATTTGGGTCATGTTTGGCCATTTGAGAAATGGCCTGACTGACTGCATTCCTGTCCTGCTAAATTAAAAAGATGAGCAGGGACTGTAAGTATTACAAATAAGCGTGGTTTGTATGTGCTTTCACCAGATGCATTATGGGACTATGGCCAGGGACAACTCATTGTTGTGGGGGAAAATGCCACAGCTGGAATTTTTGCTACGTATCCATCCAAGCACCTGAGCCTGGCGAATGGAGTCTTTGATCAGGTACCAGTCCCAGTGACTTAATGAAAGGTTGAACATTTATGAGTAATTAATCTGTTCTGTGAGACTGATTCGTGTTCATCCAGAATGCTCCAGCTCACAGATCATATACATACCATCTAACTCACTCCAACATCTGTCAGCCGCCCATCATTAATACACACTACTTGTCCTTCAGTGTCCTCTGAAGTCACAAGGGTTGTTAAACACCAAGCCAAGGCTCTACTAGTTTAAGTACAAAAAAATATATATATACTACAAACATCACAGTTGTCAATGCAATTTTGATGAGCTGGAGCTTGTACAAAATGTCATCAACAAGGTTGACTAAAATGAGTTTGTCTTTCAAAAGACTGATGCCTGACCGATGCAGTTGAGTTGTGTTCAGTGTGGACAGAGCATTGGCCTAGCATGACTTATGACATGCACATATCTGCTACTTGGTACAGTGTGCACCCACAGAGTCAGAATAACCAATGCAAGTCATGCCAGTCTCGTGGGAAGACATGTCCAAAATCTCCACAAACAGACAAAACAGTTTGTGCGTCTTATAAAACACCTGTGCAATGTTTCAACTAGAAGACATGACCAAATTTATCCAACTTAACCTCAAACTCAACCCAAACTATGCTCATTGGGTACCTAGACTGGGACAAAAATGGGGGAGCACACCAACACACAATACACACAAAAAGTGAATTAAAAAACTAGAAAAGGAGATTAGAACAAATGAATAAACTAATAATACTAATAAGCCTTGGGGATACAGTGAGCTACAGGCCTACAGGCTCCACATTGTTCCTGCCTGGTGGAAACAATTCTAATTGTCTGACAATTGCGGAAGCACATGTCATTGCTTGCATGTATCATTACAAAATGTCATGCAATGGTTGCTTTAATGCAAATGGAAAGGGATCCTGTGAGCGATCTCAAGCGTTTTCACTGAGGTCACATGACGGGTTGAGACAGAGGCGGCGCCATGGCTGATTACAAACAGTGTAGTGTTCAATGTAAGCTGATCAGTTTATGCCTTTATCAAGAATTCGTTCTGATTTTTCATTCCCTCATGGCCTCTGGGTTATTGAAAAGAGGACACTATATATTGGGACTCGATGCAGAGAGTTTGAAGTGCAAGTTTCTCTACTACACTAACGTGAAAAACGTTCACAAAAACCATTTTTATCAATCGTCCGTGGCTTTTAATCAACTGCTGTCTTCATGTTTAAATCAAGCTTCTACCTTATCTGTGAGATCAAACTCAGTGCCTCTTTAATCCACGGTGGGAATGGCCCTTTATGTAGAGGTCACCAATCAAAAAGCACAACTGCGATCCATTGAGTGGCCTATTGAGGATCTCCTGCAGCATCAATCGGAGCTCTGTTCTCGATTGGCCCACGTTGGTCCTCAGAGGAGCCTTCGCTTCCCCCGAGCTGAGGAAATGGTTTCCTCTCTGCAACTCTGCTGTTCCCCCTCCCCCCGCATCTGCTATCACTTTGCCCAGCTGTGCCCGTCGAGCTCGTTAGCCATTAACTAACAATTCCATCCAAAGCTGTCAGTTGACTCCAGCAACCCTGAAAATAATCATCCGGTTTAGATTTGTCTTGGAAATGGCTGGCAGCCACGTTGTCTGCCGTCATTCTGAACGCGGGTGTTTCTTCACCTTCTCTTGTTATTACAGTCAGCAAACCGAAGAAACGCTTTGTTGTCCTGATCACTACCGTTCAAACACCCCATAACTGCACAGAAAATGACCACTTCACACTCTTGTGATTGAAAAATGTTTTTTTCAGGCAGTGTGTTGGTAGGACTGTGTGTTGTCCACCCATACACTATGAATTGTGCATCAAATTTGGCGGCCAATCGTCGCCTCAACGAGTGTCAACACCTTTAAGTTTGTCTTTGAAAAATGATTTCACCCCCATTGTCAAAAAAATATTGGAGTGTGCTTGGCTCGACCTGTCAGCTCCTGGCAGCTTTGTCTCATCATCCAAGCTAAAACTGCTGATCCCGCAGGCCAGGAGTGCCACAACCCAGCAGCTGCTGCAGGAACACAAGCTGAAAACCTGGCTGCTCCTGGTGGCTCTGGCTTCACCGACCTGCCGCTCTGTGCTGCTGCCTGTCAGTCTGGCTGCTAGTTGGCTGTGTTGAACAGCAGTGGCAACATGAGTATCTGGTTCTCTTTACTGCATTCCCTCAGCGGTTTACACTGGCTTGTGTAAATCCACTTTGCCTCTGACATCTGCTGTATATAAAATCCACTGTGTGTGTACTATGAAGCTGATTACTGTAGAAACACACTGAGCTGTAGAGATGAGGAGGGAAGCGAAGCTATCCCAAAGGTTCCTCCGCCATGACTGACATCAGAATACGTCAATTGATGGTTGACGTAAACCAAGCTGCCAGGACTTACTGAAAAATCTGTCATACATTAACATGCACATTATATCTTTGATCCTAATCCAATTAAGGCAATAAATCTTTGGATTATGTGATTTACTCTGGCATCTAAACACTCCATCTGCTTACATTTGGCGTAAGCATTCATCACCTGGTGTACTTCCTCGTGTAAACAATTGAGCAACGAGTCATGTATATTCAGCAACCACACAATCCTATTAATTTCATCTGTGTGTATGACTTACTAGCATTTAGCATATTAGAAACTGATAATTGCCAGATCTTTAACTTATCTTTATCTCTAAATTATATCTCTTCAAATTCATCATTTAAGATCACTCAAGAGATTATGTCAGATTTTACTGAACGCATCCCATATGAATACACTGTCACAACTAATTAAAGGTATCAGACATTTCTTGCTGGGAATCTTATGAAGTCTAACTTGAGGTTGATATGGTGAACCAGCAACAAACAACAAAATGTGCCTTTGAGGTGCTATTTTCTCTCTCTAATGAAATAATTAATATGTAATAGTTGACCTCAAAGTAATTATACACTGTAACAATGGGCTATTCTCTTTGTGTCTCAGATTATTGGAACAGCTGCATTGATCGTATGTATCCTGGCTATAGTTGATCCACACAACAATCCAGTCCCCAGAGGTCTGGAAGCCTTCACTGTGGGCTTTGTGGTGCTGGTCATTGGCCTGTCAATGGGCTTCAACTCTGGCTATGCTGTGAACCCAGCCAGGGACCTGGGACCCCGCATCTTTACTGCTCTTGCAGGTTGGGGTGGTGAGGTATTCACGTGAGTGTCTTTGTGTGAAGGAGTATTGTGTCAGAGAACATCACCCAGAGGTTTTTGAAGGGAAATCTGAAGCCTTTATTCGCCTTTACTGCTTGCAACCATCTTACTGTCGCTTAGAAAGGAGCGCTAGGCAAGCATTATTACACTTTCCTACCTGGCAAAGTGTAATATTATGCCTCCAAACATCCATTCAAATCAATTCTGCCATTTTTGCTGTAGTTCAAACAACATTCTGAGTCCTTTTCACCACTGAAGAATAACAACATGTGGAAAAATACAGATTTCATCTTTCATATTTGTTGGAACATTCAGCATTTATACAGTGCACAAATATAACACTGCTGCAAGCATCGAAACTATGACCTTTGCTCACCACCTGTGATCCCACACAGAAAGCACATGTAATGTAAGTTTCATGTGAAAGAGAGGCGGAAAGTATGAAAGGTAAAGCGTAGTATTCAAGTTTCATTGAACTGTGTTTTGCTCTACAAATAACGCAGTTTCACTTTATAGTGGCAGAAACTAGTGTAATCTACTGGAAAAGTTCATCTGAAAAAACGTACAACTAATTTATTACCCATTTATTTGTTTTTGTTGTGCATCCCTGGTAATGCCAATCAAAGAAATGTTGCCTGTAAAAAAAAATAGATAAACAAAACACAAGTGATGTATAAACTAATCCACATCGGCCCCCTAAGCTTTACTGTAAACCTAACCCTCAACTAATGCTGTGAAAGTTGAAGAAAGATGCCAATACCCATGTCTCCGTTCTGTCAAATATGGCAGGCAAGCCAAGATCGTAAACTTGATACACAGGATGCAGGATATTGCGAGGTCTTGCGTAAGCTCAGTCCTGGCAGTGCAGGAGTCTGCGGATCAGAGTACCCGGTTAACCTTTGGGTTACTGGGTTAACCTTCGTTCACTTTTTGGAGTTTTTTTTGATCAGCGGCAAACCCAAACAAATCACGAACATTTCTCTAATGTGTTCCAAATCAGTAGGGACCAGTCCTCCACTCTGCATACATATAATTCATCAACCAATGAAGTAGCAACCAACCGAATGAAAAAATGTAACTCTCTCACCAGTAACACAGTGTTGTGGATTGTATTTTTGCTGAACTGCAGAGTGAAACATTCTGATTTTGAAGCTATTGGTAGCATGATATACTGTGTATTTTGCTGCTGATAATCCAAACATTTTTTTAGGGAAAATGTACTGGGGGTTTGGTAAAGCATGCTCTCCATCAGTCTGGTTAGGGAGGGAGGAAACAGTGCTCGAGGCAAGCGAGTAATACTGAACTAATTCTGATGCGGAAGACTCGAGTTCATCAAGACAACTCATTCATCTTTCTTGTCAAATATCTGTGCACATTTTTGAAGTAATTGCAATTGATCTTAAAAATATATGTGCATTTAAAAGAAAATCTGTTTTTGAAATAGAGCACACAGATGAATGGAGCAATTTTAGTGCCAGAAATGTGCTCTGATGAACTTGAAGTGGACACATCATTATCGGCATGACAGATTATATTGAAAGAACACTGAAGATAAAGTTAAATTTGAGAACCAAAGTGCCATGGTTCAATAAATCAAACCATTTAATGGGGTACACTTTGCAGTTTATAGCTATTATAAATGTTGGAGAAGAAGTGTACAATGCGTTTTCTATGCTCAAATTCTAATCTAATGATAGAATTTGTGGTTAAGACATGACAGAATTTGTTCAGCCCTCAACAAAAGTCAGGAAAAATTGTTGCCCACCCGCGGATTAGACTGACACAGTTTCAAGACCTCATGGTTGGTGTTCTGCTGAAGTGAAGTGTGCTTGTGAACATTGACATTGTGTCTGTTCTGCCGGTTCTGCAATGGCAAAAGACTTAAATTCACTGCACTAAATCTGCTCATTGTCGTGACAGTGTACGTACTTAAAACGTTTACCGCATGAGCATGAAAACGGCACCTAAAATGGAGGGTCAGGAAAAGCTATGCAAATTTCTAAATAATATTCCTAATTAAAAGAGACTAATAATAAAACTTTTGAAATCTATGGAAATTATTATTTTATTATTTATGAACAATGAGCCCTATGACAATAATTTGCAATAATTTGACAACAATAAGAATTTCTATAAATCTCAACTGCTTTGATTCAATGCTGAAATTTCCAGTCATCTTATGTACCACCAGGGGGCGCTTTAAGTACCATGGTACATGATGATGTTTGTTGTAAGAAACAAAAATGTGTGACAAGGAAAAAGTGAAAACTACACTGATACTTATACCAACAAATTAACCTTCACATTACAGCTTCTTATTTACTGACTCGTGTTTTGATTAAACAGGATAGATGACTCGAATAGAAATGAAACACTAAACTATATTTTTCCAATTTTTCTTTTACAGAGCAAATGCCTACTGGTTCTTTGTGCCCCTCTGCGCCCCCTTTGTGGGTGCCATAGTGGGTGTGATGATATACCAACTAATGATCGGATATCATTTAGAAGGAGAAGCAAGAGAGAAGCAAAAGAATGAGGAAGAAGAAAGATTCAAACTTTCCAGTGTTACAGCTAATGAGGATGCATGAGCTCATCACTGAAATTCTTTATTCTCAGTGCATAACATTCTCGTCTAACCTTTTGTCTGTGTTTTCATTTGCTATATTAACTAACCCACTTTTTGGCTAACATATGAACTCTCAGTAAAGACCTGAGGTGCTGTTCTGTCTGTGTAAATGTCAACATCAACCAATGCAACTAATCTAGCAAAACAGATATTTTCTTCATAGATCCTTTCTGACAACATGTGTACAAGTACAAAGCACATGATATCATCAGAAAAACATCAAACCTTTGCAGTCACACGCCACCAGATTTGTTTCTAAAGCTTTTGTCCAATCCGACACACTCACAAATCCAAAATGATTCAGAAATGCAACTTACTTTGTAAAATATATCAATAGATTATTTTAATGATATTTACATGACTGTTTGTTCTTATTCGAATAATTTGCTCTAATGTGGTGCCCAATCATCTGAATAAAACATGATCTATCCAAATTTAATTATTGAAAAGACCGATTGCCTTGTGATTTGCTTACAACTTCCACAAGAAAGCACATTTGTCCCACTTTTTTGCAGAAAA
>OMOW01001387.1:21012-38261 GCA_900312555.1 Lamprogrammus exutus | reverse complement strand
TATTATCCACATAAAGTGCATGGACATATATGGTTGACCAGCCATTTACATAAACGCAATCCTCTTTATGGGGCAATTTTCTCCATTTACTAGTGAAAAATATAAGAATGTAGTATTTTCACTGAAACTATAATTTCACTTTGATGCCAATATAACAAAGCCTAATCTAAAGCCTCATTCACACATGCAGTCTTTCCCTGAAATGTCGAGGGACGCTTCCTGCATGGGGTCATGTGTGAATGGGAGCAGGGATCGATATTCAGGAAAATCTGTACCTCCAATTTCCCACCTCAAGACAATGTATCATTCCAGGGAAAATGCCTGTAAGGCTGTGTTGTGAATGAAAGCAGTAACATTGCAGGGAAGCGCACATAAAGGGTTATGTCCATCTGACAAAAGATGCTTTAATGAGGAGCGAGTGCACCAATCACAAGACCCAGTTGATAACATATTTGAATTGGACTGTCCCTCGCCCTTTCTCTTTTGGCATTGCCAGGGCATGTGTGAAAAGGTGCAAGATGGCAATGTTCCTGAATGTAGCTGCATGTATGAAGACTGAAAATCACTAGCAGTGCCTGAAAGGTTAATCCCAGTAATTGACCGGGAACCAGGTTTAAAAAGGCCTTAAAACTCACTCACCTCATTGCTCTACGGTGAACCTCAACCTGCATTAAGGAGGGAGTGTCACTCAACTCCGCAGCTCTACTTAGCTCTCAGGCTCTTTTAACACATTACTGCACATTTACAGTACAAGTCTTTGCTGTTTACATCAAAAAAAGCTGCGACAGGACACCTTTACTCTACCTGCCACTACCACATGACATACACATTTTGGGTGGCTGACTTCGCTAAAAAAGTTGTAGGAGTGGCTTTAGTATTCAAACGCGTTATATTCAGCACCAACATGAAGTAACCCTTGTGATGTCATAAGGGTCAGTTTGCCAGACACAGACGCAAAAGTCTTCATGCATGTGTTTTCACAGGATGAATAGTGTCCACTGGCAACAATGATGTGACTGGCACTTAAGGCAATCATATGTCAGTGCGTCTGTCAGCTTGCTTCCACAACCCAGTGCCCAAAAACATATCGATGTAGCTTTAGGACACGTCTATTGTGCCGTACAGTGTCTCTATACAAGAATGACAGTTTACCTTGACGTGTTGGAGGTTTGCCCATGAAACCTCTGTGATTCATCAATAAAAAAAACACACAATAATGTCAGTATCTCTTTTCTTTTTTATTAACACAGTTGAGCATTCGCATAATTTCTTTCTATTAGGCTAATTATTGTCTCAAAATCATGACTTTCTGTAACTGCTCCATATTATTTGCAGCTACATAAGGCTGCACATAGGAAGCTTCTCTCTCGTGGCATGCAGGACCACACATGTTGAGTAAATCAATTTTCAGTGACAACACATGGTCTGGTCTGTAGCAGGTAATCACTGTTATACCCGTCTGTGAGGCTGCAGTATAAACGTGTATGATCAAGGGTTGGTTCGGAGCAGTGCAGTTCACATGTCAGCAGAAGTGACATTAGTAGGATGATATAAATTTTAGCACTGTGCCCCTTGTGGCTATGATACTGTGTTAATATAGCATATCTGCCTTCAGCCAAATGAGGATCCATGCTACACATGTGCCATAAATGACAGCTGCTGCTAAAATATTAATCAACCACCTATTTCTAGGAGTTATACTGTGTGTACCTGCTGTGGTAGGAATTTGATTTATTTTGACCATTTCTTTAAAATTGCTAAATACTAAGTAGCATTGGTGTATCGACAAACTTTAGTTAGATCTTTCAGGTGCAGCACAAATGAACTGTGTAACATGGCAAAGCCAAGCGGCTCCTGAGAGGTCTCCTGTGTACACGCTGCCTGTTTGCTAACAACAGGAATGAAGTTCTGCCCGGCAAGGCCCAGGCTAGAGAGTCTATTAACTCATTGAGATTAAAAGCCTGATGCCTCCTCTCCCACCAAGCCCCCATCCCCCCGGCCCGGCAACACACCTCCAAAGGAGAAAGGTGATTGATGAGAGCCATCAGGCAGCTTGGAATCTCTTCTCTCATTAGACTCCTTATGCATCCAAGCTGTTTCAACACACACTGGGCGAGCGGGGCAGGGGAATGGGAGTGAGGCGGTGTCCATCCACAGACTTTGCAGAAGATAAGTACTTGCACTAAAATATTTACCTCATGCATTAATCTTTGGGAAATTAATTTGCCTCATTATACTTTCCTTGAGAAAAAAAAACACATCCTTTTTGATAGAGATGTGTGGCTCCCACTCCTTACTCTTCATGCTTAGTGAGTTTTCTCTCTTCCCTCACTCTCTGCTTTTGACTCACTCATGGGACTGCTGGGAAATTAATGTCCCTTAGGGAGCGGTGTTTGGACAGTCAGGGTGGATCCTATCATCGACCACTGAGGCTCTCTTGAGGAGGGTTAGTTGGAGTCTTAATAAGGAAGGGAAAAACGTTACATATGCATAACCCTAATGCAGACATGCTCAATCACATTAATGCAAGTGCAGCACATTATTACTAATTGCCAATGGATAGCAACATCATTGTAATGTCCTGCTAATTGCATCGATGCAAGCCAAGTGGGGTCCACGCTGTTCAGATAAGTAACTCCTTGTAACTAAGAAAATATATGTTAACTTTTAATAAGGTCTCAACACCTTCTTAACTTTTTCTTTTACACATTGTCTACATCAGAAAGTTACATTTGTGAGAAATCGAACCTGCAAAATTCCGCAATATGAATTAGAATAATCAGACGACGTGAAAAAAGAAGTAATTAAAATAAATACGAGGCATTTTCCTTCAACTTTTTGTGATATCACAATTGTGTGTGCGCATATGTGAGTGTGTGTGTGTAAACTGCCACATGATAGTACAGTGTGGGTGTGTGCGTCTGGGTGTGTGTTAAGAGGAAGTGCAGTGTGGGAGGACAGTGTGAGAGGACGTGCATGTGTGTGTGTGTATGGGGGGGGAAGACAGAGGATGCATTGTGTGAAAGAGTTTGTGTGTCAGTGAGACGAAGAGGATGAGAAAGAGAGAGAATTAGAGTTTGTCTGTGAAGGGTGGGGTTTTGGTCATCCGCCATCGGATAAGATATCCTGACAAGGCAATCAGAGAGAAACAAATTCTACAGCCATACAGGTTCAACTCTCTCGTTCTTCACCGTGATGAGCTTTTGAAAAATGGAGTTTAGATGAAATTGGATTTGTATGAGAGGCTTCAGATCTGTCTCTTGTCAAGATTATTGCCACCTGTCTTCATTGGCTGCAAAGGTCTGTTAATTAATCTGCGTCTCCTTTTTTGTGGCCAGACAGGATTGTCTCCAGGGTGAGCAGTGCTCTTCCTCCCCGCCAAAGCACTGGTGCATCAGTTGGTTGACTGTACTATTCTGAATAAATGCACACACAGCAAGTGTGCAAGGTCAAACAAACTTGCTTCATCCAAGGAAAGGAAGCAATAAAACTTCTGAGCAATCAAACTGTGCTCCTACCATGATTCTCTGTTTCTTTAAGTATGGCACAAACAAGTCCAGTAAGAAATTGAACACAAACTACTTTTGGCATTCTGGAAACATTCAAATGAGTAAAGCAACATATGTACTACATTTTATAAGAAAGTAGTCCCTGGTGAAACATGTAAATGTAACCAAAAATGTAAAAGTGGAGATTCATGAGATACAGCACTTTTTGAAGAATGAGCCACGTTCACTCAAAAATTTGGCAGAAATATCAAAAATCAAAGACCTTTTGTCCAGCTTGGTTCAGACATTCCGTGTAAAAAAAAAGTGTGACAATTGACTCGTAGGAGGAAATACAAAAATTGTTGAAAATCTTGTTTGGCGCAAATGGCCGTGGCCTTTATGGATGGATGTGTGTTGCACCCAAGGAATCCAAGGAAAATTTGATTCCTTGACTTACGGTTCAAATGTTATAGTCCAACCTGCCCACCATGCTTCATTTACTGAATATCCGTCAGTAACGCGCGATCTTGAACCGTCATCCACTCCATCTAGGACCACGTATCTCTGCAGACAAAGGCCTTCTGGTTCATACACCTGCAGAGTGGTCGAATTGAACTATATTGGATTTTATTTCAATTTTTTTCCTACAGTGTTGCAAAACTCGTAAGTCTTGGCTGCAAAGACGATGATAGGCGAGGACTGAAATATCAACAGCCTCTGCACAGTGGTGGGACAGATCACCTACAATAACCAGAGCACATTGCAATGGCTTGTGGGATCAGTTTCTTTCATTTTGGTTTTGTTTCAAAATGCTGATAGCCTAACTGAGTTAAATGAATCTGTGTCTTGCCAAGTGGGTGCAAAGTTTCGGCCAAGTTCCAGTTTCTTGTGTGAGTAACCACCTGCAGTGCTTCTTCAGCAAGCAAACCTATTTGAGTCTCCGGTTAGTGATTCAACGATCAACAAAGGCCTCTTTACATGGACAGTGATGGCAGCCTATACAAATGTATAGATAGATGTAGATTGCTCAAACCAAATAAAAAGGTTGTTTTTTTTGTTGGTGTAAAAATGTGCTTATTCATCTCAGGGTTTGGTGGTGCTGTGAAAGAATAATATAAATAACAGAGTCTCATATTTTATAAAACTGAAACAAATCATAACTTTGGCTCATTTGTGATTGCAACATGTCTCATCGAGCTCACAGAAAAGAGTAGACTAAAAACCCAAGGACCTGAATTGTTCGCTTTCATTAGACTTGCCAAATCTAATGAAGACATATTATTGATGCTCTTCATTCACCGCAGAGTCACTTTTTAACACACTGTCACTGCACTATTGAATGAAGAATATCAATAAAATGCACGCATTCATTAGGATAACCTACTTTTTGCTTTGCTGATATTGCTCTATGATCTATTTTGAGTAATTTAGTCAGAGTCTGAGCAAAGACAAGTCAAAGATGAAGTGCTTTGAAGTGGCTTCTCAACAAAGACAGATCAGCGTGAACCAGTTCCCATCGTCCGTACCAGTCATGCAAAAGCAGCAGATCATTAACGTGTCATGACTTACTCATCACTACTCCCTAAAGTTGCTCAGCTGAAAAGAGATGAGAAAAGCAATGCAAACTATGGACTATACCAAACCCACAAGTCGATGAAAACAAACCAGTCAGTAAATATGACATTTTAGCCACTGCACAATTTGTCGTGAACGGTATTCCACAAAATGACCAGGCTCTAGGCTACTGATTGTAAAGGTGGCCAGTTTAGCAAATTGCTTAAAATATGCATGCATAGCTAAAGAACACTCAACCAAGTTAAACTATTTGTTACATTTGATTGGAGACAGTCTGTCAAATGCCCATTTCACCATGTAAGGTGGACTTTCTCTGTGTAGTCATCAACACCACCAGAATGTCCCTTTTCACTACGCTAGAACACTAAGATGTAGACAGAGTTTGGAAGGGTTTGATTCAATCAGGGTAGGTCTGTGGGACAGAGGACAAGATTAGCCTGAATTGCAAAGTGAGAAACAGCTTATGAAACTCAGATTTGTCAACTCAGGTATTCAGATAAAAATTTGTACCCATAAACTACAGATACAGCATTTCAGCCATAGCAGGCAGGGACGAAAACCACATTAAATTGTAATTATACTTGTTGTATTGTTCACATGTTTGAGGAAAGCGCGTGTGCAGTGAGTCACAATAATATATGCCATATTTTAAAGCTTCGTTGTCACTAGAGGCACAAAAGGCTTTACACAGTGATGAGTGTTTCTACCCAAGACCAAACACAATTCAATGTGTAAAATCGACTTCCCCTTTAAAGAGTACCACTATTTAAGACAGAATTGATACACTGGACATGAGTAGATTAATATTTCACAGGACATCCATATCACACATGCAAACCATCAGCTGTGATGCTGTAGATGTGCAATAGGAACACATAGTGTGTAGATGGATTTACTGGGTCAGGATACTAGAGGAGCAAAGGCAAGGGAAAACTCAGCTCACTGGACTGTTTCTTTTGTTGCACAAGGCCCAATCACATCCCACAGGAACTTGCCACTGGCTTCAGCCCTGCAACGTGTCAAATTGATCAAGTGTTAGCAGGGATTGTCTGCTGCTGAGTGTCTGCACCTGTGCATTCCACCAAGTGTTGAGATCCCAGCGATTCTTGAAGTGAAGTTTGAACTTGGCCTGCTATATGCAGCTTAGACAGACCCAGACTTGCCTGGATGAAAGCAGCTTGTATTGTACACAGTCTCCTGTCACTCTCTGGTGTTCCGTTGGAATGTAAACCACCAATGTCACAGCAGTGCAATATTCCGGAGCTGCACGCTTTTTTTTGGGAGCAGCACGGTAGTCTTATGCCAAGTTACAACATGCAGATGATTCAACAGAATAATGGAGAGTAATGTGACTTAACTGCATGCATATGTTTTTTTCTTTTCATCACAAGTCTGAACAAAGACAATTATCACATTTATTAACAACAAAGCAGATAATGTTCATTACATATTCCCCATGAGTACAGGCCACAAAACTCTTAATCAACAGCACTTTTACATATGTTTGATTAAAATAAAAACGAGCTGTTGTATCTCCAAGGACATTTTTCTATGTGAAAAATACTTTTTCATTTGGTAGCCGCTTATATGCAGAACAGTCTTGTTGCCGCCCACAGGTATAATCAACCAGAAAATTAATAATCATTCTGTACAACCATAATAAATCATTATGCTTTGGACAATTAATAACAGAGGAGAAGCTTAGGTTCTCTGATTACATAGTATCAAGATTTCCATTTCATGTTTCACAATGGAATTTCAGAACACAGTGCACATTAGTGATGTTTAAATTTGGCATTAAAGCTGGTCACTGAGGTTGAAGGCTTGTATGTGTTTCCATCCATCAATCTAACCACACTGCTATGAAACTATGATGGTTACAAATTTACAGCCTATTGCTTTTTCAGATTTAAGTATAAAATTCAATAGAACAGTTTTGAGTCGTATTTCAGGCAAACAAATAATTACTGTTTTGTTTTGTATTTAATCGTTAATTTAAAGGGTTATATTATAAAGATTTCCATGTCTATATTGTCATTAACAGGTCTATTTTGAAACCTTTGCATTCCTTTAATGTGCAAAAAACACAATGATTCACTTCTACGCTTCCTTGCTGCAGCATCACTATGCACACTGAGTGAAAACAGTCTGTTTTGGTTTGTCTCCTTCAAAAAAAAAAATCCCCTCCTTTCTTCTGAATGGCCAGCCCTGCCAGGCCTGGCAACAACCGCCGTCTGCCAAACATGGATGGTGGCCAAACACTCACTCGCCATCTACTTATTGCATGTGTGCATCTAACCAAGTGTGTTGCATTTTGATGTGAACATGTTATGGAAGTAAAGGACTAAGCAAAAACCAGGTGTTCAAGGCAGTTCAAGACCAATGGGTTTGACTTACTGGATGCATTTCTGTGTATACCTCAAGTTTACTCTTGCGCGATTAAATAAGGGAAAATACCAAAAAGCACATCACGCCCCATTTAAAAAGAAAAACTACCAGTTCTTGTTGTTGACGCCGCTAACTTTCTGACAAAAATGAATTTATTTCTGCCCTGACCAAGTGCAACATCTGTAAACAACTCTTATATCCACTAATGCACATGTTTTAAATAAAACTCCACAAATTGTTATAGCCTTGTCTCATATATCTCACATTATGAGGTTATATCAGCTATGCTATGTTATTAATTTCAGAGTCAAAGAAGAAGCACTAAAGAGCATGTGGGTCCAGTTCTTGAGCAGGGTAGTCACCTGACTGACATAAAGGTCCTCCAGGGACGATATAACTGACATGTGGCAGGTACGTACTCAATGCTGGCTCACTCAGAGTTTGTTGAATCACTAAGTAATCTTTGATCTCTGAGCACATTCACTTATGAGGCAGCTTGATGATCCCAGGCTTGTGATTTATTCATCTCAAGCACATTGCAAGGCTGTAAGAATTTGTCAAGTTAGAATCCTAATTAAAACTGTTAATCACAGATTCCTGTTTGTTCAGCACTCGAGTGAAATGAAAAATGTGATCAAATTATTCATTGCTCCATTTCAGACAGGTAAGTCAGCATCGCCTGCAGCATCAATGTGCTGCATAGCTTGTGAAGACTTTAAGTCCTGACTTTTTAATTTATTTTATATACCTAGAAAATATAAGTCGACATCAACAATTTAACCACCTGATAGCGTTATCCGTCTATGTATATCAGAATAAGTTGAGACATCTATAAAATGGACTGCTGGAAATGCGTGCTTATATCCCCTAGCAATATGCTCTTCATACTCATGGAAAGTAAAATCTATAGCAATTCTCAAAGGCAAAGTTTTTTACACTGCCCACCACATATTCAAAATGCAACAGTGTGGTCCACCGAAAGCCCATTTTAACACTTACAACATTTTAGTTTTTCAAATAGCCATTAAACTCCAGCAGCATCAGTATCAGTACACTCTTGTAAAGTGTTTTTAAACACAGGTCAGTCAGAACTGAAGAATAATGATGAGATAATGAGTAACTCTCAGGATGAAATCCAATATCTTTGTCTAACTTAGCTGTGACCTCGAGATGTACAATCCTCTGATCAAACTAACACTCATCTGTCTAGGCTCAAGGACAAAAAACAGCCAATCCTTAACATGAGTCATGGAAATTGAGCATCAGAGAGTTTACAACAAGGGTTGAGTAACACAAACCGCTGCGTGACTGCCTGCTGTCAGAACCATATTAAAAATGATGCGTAGGTAGTCAATCTAAAGCCCACTAGTGGACTTGTATTGTGTAGCTGCCTGATAGCAACTCCAAAAATCAATGAAATATTGTATAGGACAGTTTGACCAAGACATTCTCCCCACTGTGGGAGTAATGCTGATGATTGAGGGTGAAGACATGCAGAAGAATTATCCCTGCAATGTTCATCTAGCACCTCACCTCAGAATGCACTTTGTTATAGTATAGATAGGATTTGAACATTGATCCATAATATGTTTAATACACATGCTTATCGCACAGAGCTGAGAGTCACTGAGATTTACTGTCCTGTGAGGTGCTGTAGGATCTGCCAGTGGGGCGATGATGGATCAAGGGACGCTTTGCTTTGACTCAGAGCTGGACCTCAAAGGACACAGGTAAAAGGAGAGGAAATTACATGTCCCTCAAGTCAATCATTGTTCTATGTTTAGAAATGCTGTAGTCTCTGCTTTTGGAAGTATTTTGTAGTGTATTCTTTGCTGTCGTCTTGTCAAAAATTATGCTTCTTTTTATAGTTGGAAAAGGTTATTTGACATATTTGCAGTTATGATATGGAGAAGGTATAAAGCAGAGATGCCCCAAGCTGACTGTTATTGTGTCTAATTTATTTATCTTTTTCAGCTATATAAAGGCTGATTTTTGTGTATTGTAACCAGCTGTGATAAAGTACAGCAGCTGTCTCAATATGTGATTGCTACATTTAAACATTATAACATATATGAGTTCCTTAATTGTTGAAGTGTTGCATTAAGGTTACAGGCCAAGGGTCTGATTTCATACTAACTTTTTGTAGCAGCATAATAAATTTCATTTCATAGTATCATTTACTATTCACTAAAATCTGTCTTGTTTGAGAATGAGCCTGTTTAAGTTGTACAAGAGAAACTCTTTCCACGTCTTCTCAAGTCAAGTGATCATGTGTCTTAAGATGTGTTTTTTCACTGAGTTTCTCTCTTGTGGTGTAGAGCAAAAGAAAAAAAGTGAGGGGAAAATCCCATTCATCAGACCATCAGCCAAGTCCCACTAAATTTTCAGCTCTCCTTCATGCCAACAGCTTGATGAAAATCCAGCGAAAGGCTTTACACAAAATCAACAGCATGTGAGCAAAATGGGAATTAAATGAGAGCCAAAACTTGATGTGCTGTCCATTATTTTTTAACTGCAGTGGCTTAGGTGAACTGTGTCAAACAGGCAACAAATCTGCTGTCATATCTAAAAAAGGATGAAATTGATTAGATTTATTTGGGTTTATCAAAGAGTGAACCTAACTTAGTGCTCATTTGCCGATCAAGCCATAAAGATAAACAATCATTCAACTGCAAAATAAGTTTTACGGCAGCCAGTGGGAGAACGGAGAACGCTCCTCTTCATCAGGGTTATTTTTATCCCCACTGCTGCTATTGTGGTGAGCAGGACAGCATAATAACGTCTCACTCTTTACGCATGTCAGATGCCAATAATAATCTGAGATTCAAAGCCAAAAAGCCTTTACTTTAAAAGGATATTTGAAAACAGTAATGCTAATGATTCCCTTTCTGAAGGACGAAAACACACAACTTTACTCATTCAAAGGCCCTACACACCTATACAAGTCTTTAATATATTCTGGATGATTACACCAGAATATCTGATTGGATATCTGAGTTACACTAGTGTCTGCTGAGTTCACTGAACATAAGCATCCATCCATTCATTCTTCTCCTGTGCAGGGTCGCTGGGGGCTGCAGCCTATCCCAGGGGTCACTGGGTAAACCCTGGACAGGTTGTCAGTCTATCACACAAACACAGACCGACAAGCATTCACCATTCACATTACTGATAATCAGTGTTAGGGATTTGCTAGCTACAAGTAGTGAAGCTACTAACTATTTTTTCATAGCTTGACAGTAGCACAGCTATTTTCAAAATAATGGAGCTTTTCCAGTAACTTACTTTACAAGTAATGGTTTAGCTGGTGGCAAAAGTTACTCCAACCACATGTCATACGAGGGGAGTCAATGCCGAGCACTGTTATTACTGTTGCCAAACTTTATTCAAAACACACACACTCACACTGAACACTTAAACACACCGGTACCGGCATCGCTACTCCCTTGAACATATCCCTGCACGCTTCACTCTTCACGGTCACCACCTCCCCCTTATGGGAAAAAACACATTCATCACAATGCTAAATCGTTTGATACTGAAATTGAGCAAAGACTGTTTTCAGTGATTACATGAATCCAATGATTTGTAACAAAATTGGCCCTTATTATGTTCTGTTGTAACCTTACTCATTTTCAGAAATATATATCAGTGTGAACGCTTGGTTTCCAAATAAAAAACAGGCTTATTTCGAAATCATGCTGTAACTGTTATGTAATACACTGCAGATACAAATACAGATTTTCAGATTTCTTTAAACATTGTTTTCCGCGTTTTTCTGCTTACTTACTTACTTTGAGAGTAACACAGCCAAAATATTTAATTTTGCCCATTAATTAGTTTCAGTGTAGTTAGCTTTTTCTCGGGAGCTTGTAGTGTAGTTAGTTTATTAAGAGATCAGCTTGACTACAGCATAATTACTTTAAATCATGAGTAGCTTGTAGCTTGAAAAGCTACCAGAAAAGATCAGTATTACTATCTCATTATGAAGAGTTTTTTTATGGTCTGGTGTTGACATGTGCTTTTTTGGAATGCCTGTGTATGATTTCTTTTTGTCTCTTACAGTTTCAAATTAACAAACAGCATGAAAATGACTGCAGCGATAAAAGCAGCATGAAATTTATGCTTATTGTCAGCTGAGTCAAAGTATTCACGACTGTTTCCTTTTAAGGAAACAAATTAATAATTACCAGAGGTAATCAGGTAAATGACTATCATATTTTTTTCCATAGCATTATTTATATTATGCCACTATGATAATGAGATGTTAGTGATACTTTTTAACCAAATGAGCTAAAATGATGGTAAATTAACAGTCAGTAAATTGATACATTGCCTTTCTTTTTACTGATGTTCCCTTTGGGAGGCTGCAATGACGTACTGATGGGCCCATTAAAGTTTATGATGGTCTTCTGTCTCTTGGGCCCCTGTGTCCCTTCTCTGCAAAACAAATGCCTGTATATGCTTTGCACTTGTTGTCAACATATAGTAATAATCTGTTAATATGATTAAATGTAAGATCATTTTATGGGTACTATTTTCCTTACAGGGCCCTGCATGAATATCTCACAGGCAGAAGTTAGTGTAGGATAGCACTCCACGAAAAATACAGACGTTTCATGGACAAATATCACAGGAAACACTTTATGAAGCAACTGTGGACATACATAACTTTTAGTGGCTTTTTTCACATTTTCCATTTATCCGTAAGGGTCCATTCTACCGGCTGCTTGTCTACTATGTCCTGGTCAGTGAATGACACATATCTCCAAAATGCTCCAACTTAAAAAAAACCAAAACAATGTCAGTGATGTTAATTTAAATTAAATTCAACTCCTTACTTTTAGCAAAACTGCTGGCATATCACTTTAAAAAAATGAAGACCTGTGTTCATACAGAGACAGTTTAAAAGAGTGTAAGTTTAACAGAAATACAGGAAAAAGCATCTAATTTTGGTGCATTTGAGCATGGGATGACACATTCATGAATTAGTCTGAACAGTTGTCACTCAAGCCCCTCTTCCTCTCCTCAGACAGGCTGAGGAATGCAGTCTACCATGTGACAGCCCCTGTAGGTGAGTGGGCTCAACTCTAAAAGCCCATCCAAGCGTAGATGCTTAGCATTGGTGACCTTTAATTTCATGCAGACTGTGTACAAATGACTTCACTATAGCCCCTTTTAAAAAAAATAATAAAAAAAGCCTGTGAAAGAAAGTCTTTTCTAGATTGTGGCTACTCTGAGTTTCGGCACACTGGCATTATCTACTCCCGAGCTTTAATGACTTCCCGCCGAGTGGAGCCACGGTGAGAGCCTTGGCAGTCAGACTAAGAATAGCATTAGACACAAGGTTATCTGGGCATTACACTCACTGTAACATGCAATTAACTCTACTCCTCCATTTTCATTACACAATTATTCATTAATGTCAATTTAATTTTATGCATTGTTCTACATGACCAAAGCCTGATTAGGGGGCCCTTGCACTCCAATATCCCAAGTTAACTGGTGCCAGCCTCACTTGCAGGCCGACTAATTGCAATTTAGCCCAAGACAGCACCTCCCTCTTTAGGCCCTCCTTAATGGAGCAACTGATTCACAGACAGGTAACGATTGGAAAGACAAAGTGGTTCTCGCTCTGAATGGAAAACAAATGCAGTGCCGCTAAGCTGTTTTCTTTGTGATAGCACTAAGGGCTGCCCTTTGTATTCAGAGAGGGGACAAGAGGTAATATGTTTCCCTAAATCCTATTTGTCTTCCAATTCTATCTCCATACAGAAATAAGGAGACCCAATGAAATCACAGAAGGGTGTCTACACAGTGTAACAGACAGATAACAATTTGTAAGTACCATGTTGAGATCAACTATATGTAATATATTAAATAAGGTTAATATAGGGAACAGTTAACTTTTTGATCTATTCATTAGCCTCATAGGCTGTTGTTGTCAGTTAAGTGATTTTCCTCTGGATTTTAAACCTCCTGATCTAAAAATGGGACCTTTCTTCTCCCTATAACAGTTCAGGCTCAACCACATCCAAGTAAGATTGGGCATATATTGCAAAATAACACTTAGGTGCTATGCAGACAAAAAAGTTTCATATAGTTCACAAAATTTCCATTCATGGAAAAATAATACTGTATTGTTACTGAAAGATGGAGGAGCTTTCCACAGGCTAAAGGAATGAAGCCTGATGCTGAGTTGACTGTTTTTCTCCCAGACAGATCTGATGTCTTGTCTCCACTGCTCAGAGGCAATCTGTTAGGAGGAGCCTGATAAAAGCAAAGTCCAATTAATAAATAAAGTGTTTCCAGTATATACAGAGCTGTTTGTTGCCATGCTGCAGTGCTGCAGTGGGAGGATGCTAACTTTAAACCACTGGTTTCTGGTCTGAAATGAGAATTTTTCTCAACTTACAACTTTATTTGCACTGGAGGAGTTTGTTGTCAGGATCCTTGACTCTTCACTGACCTAAACTTTGACAGGAGGCACTTCCTACCAAATCACTACTTGCGGGCCTCTTTTGCAGTGCCAATGTTATTGAATGCCATTGGTAATTTAGAATTAAAAAGACAAATTTGCTAATTTTTCTGTCGTTACATAGCTAAAATAATCATTTAAAGTTTAATTGTTGATTTCAATTCACAACTTGATTTAAATGAGCGTTGGAGACACCAATAAATAACCAAAACATAACTAAAACAAAAATAAATTGGACAAAAGGTGCAAATGTACCTATGAGTGATGGAGAGGACATGTTTGTGATTGATTGACGATGCCTGCAGATGTCTGAGAGGAGGAGCTCTCACCGTGTCACTTCACGTTCAATAAAGCCTCTATGTATTCTTTCCAGGTATACGATGAGCCCACATCACACAACGTTTCAATATGTCAACCAAACAGGGTCAGCACCAGTTCAGGCACCTGGTGAGGATGTTTCCAGGGTGTTTCCTTTTAAGTGCGTTATCATGTGGGAGGAAACCCTGGGGCAGATCTGGAACACAGGAGGGATTACATCTCCCAGCTGGCCTGAAAGCTGGAGGACCTGGAGCACGGAGTTGGTGAGAAAAACATGGCAGGGATCCTCTGCTCACCCTGATCCTACAACAATGAATGGATGGATGGATGAATGGATAAGCCATCATTTTTACTATGTTTTGGAAAATGCATGCACAGACAGCTGGTACATAATTTCCAGGGATTTCTCATTTGCCAAAATTCAATTTTTGTGACCTATGAACTTAAAACAGTAAGAAATTAATGGAAATAGACTCATATCCTGGGGTTGACTGGTAGACCTGAGGGCTAGAATGGGGAGCAAAACTTATTGTTACCAATTATATAAATAAAGTGATATGAAATTTCCAGATTTTGTGTAAGCAGTAGTCCACAAGATGTGTGAACCAGCATCCTGATGTCATTATGAAACTGTATTTTTCTGCAATTTACCCTAAACAAAGAGCAAAGAGCATTTTTTTAGTGGCTTTCCTGGGTCAAACTGCATGACTTATTTAACCTTTTTTTTTGCTCTATTTTCAAAATGCACACAGAAACAGCGCAAGTTCATGGGGTGGCAAAGTGGCTTTCACCTCACAGCATCTCCTGCTCACCTCCAAACCATGCAGATTAGGTGAATTGGAAGCTCTTAATTGTGAGTGTGAGTTTGTCTGTCTCTTTGTCAGCCCTGGTAACCTGCCCAAGGTGAACACTTCCTCTTGACCAATGATAGCTGGAGAGGCTCCAGCCCCCTGTGACGTTGCAAGGTTGCTTCTTGGCTTCCATGTATTGTTTGGATGTATTATTGCTTCCAATTGTTGTACAACCCTTCTCATATATTTCTGTCATTGGAAAGGGCTGTAAGTGACCTTTTATTTTCATCCATCTGATGGTAATTATGCTCTACAATCCCAGTGTTTATGAAGGTATTAACACAACAAATGTTTGGGCTTTTCTTCCCATCGTCTCTCCATCCTTCATAATGTCATAAGCAACAAGCAGAAGTGTTTGTGTGTAATTACTAAAACCATATCTAAAGGCAGAAAATTGCTTCTATTAGGAAATTACCTATCTTCACACAAAAACGGTAAAAATGATGAACCATGAGGGGCCGTGTTTTATACACCTGACATGGAGCACATAATTAAAGAGCATAAATGTGAGTGTCACCTCGGGCCAATTGGACCCGTCTTTCATGCGCTGATTCACATCAAAGACTCTCAGGCAAAACTCCTCAGGCATATGTGTTCAAAGTGCTCTCCTCTTTGTAAATTCTATTTTATGCTTATTGTCCATATTATGTCTCACAGTAACCATACAAATCTCATGTATAATTGGGAGAGTGAAAGACATTTTAATTCTCTCCCAACTGTGTTTCATGCACAAACCAAGAAAATGTAGTGATAAGATAATAATTAATGTACTTCTTTGTTGATTGACCATTCAAAAGACTATTATTGTATTCTTCTATTCCACAGACTTTGCAAGCAGTAGGGCAGCAATTATTGTTCATTTTCAAACTGGGAATAATCAAGGCCATCAAAAGAAAATTAGATAGTAAGCATCAAATATGAAAAGAAAGAAATGGAGAGCTAACTAGAGTCCTCACTTTGAATAAAAGGAGATGTGATTAGCATGGTCAAAGGTTTACAACATTTTGTTTGAATATAATAGATATAATTACTTTCATATTGAAATCAGTTCACTTCATAACTATCAGACTGAGAAGAAATCAATCAGGATTTAAATTGCGTTTCTTTCCCCTTCTATTTGTACACAATGACAAGAATAGTTGATGTTGAGATCTATTGTTACTGTTGTTATTTTTATGTGATGGATGTGAGTCTTTAAAAGCCTTTATACTTTTAAAACTATACATAATAATTGGATAAATGCATACTTGCTCTCATATCAACATTATTAGTATTATTATTTTTTTAGGAGATTGGCAGTAATAAATCTGAAACATTCACAGTGATGATTATTCAACACCTCTTGACTTTGTTTTCAGCTGAAACTGAAAACAAAATTACCTCTTGGTGTTTTTTGCTTTCATGTCAAATCCGACCTTTATTCATGAAATAGATCAGATCAGTTCAGCAGCACTGCTAAAGGCTTTATCCACCAGGGGGCTGCGGCTTTCATGCCAGTGCTGAGAGACCTTTTCTGGGTAAGGACAGTAACTACCCCCCCTATCCCTTCCCGTTGTTCAATGCTACAGCGCCACTCAATGGACAGTTTGGGTTATGGTCTTTATTTCAGGGAACCTGGAATTCCCCTTTATCATCATTTCCCACCCCCTGTTCATAGCGATCAATTATATCTTAGAGCCAAATCAAAGATCTGGTACTGGGTCTGCTCGCAACTGTCCTATATAACTCACTGAAATATCAGTATATGTGCCATTTAGGCTCATTTAGCCTAAGCTAAATTAGCTGACACACAGTAACTCATTCATTTTGTCCTTTGTATGAGTTATTTTCGTTAAACTTCTCCACAGCTGCATAACAATCATAGAATCTGGAAGAGGGTTTGTGCAACATCAAATTATTCATCCTGTGTGGAATAAATTGTACAAGGAAGTACAGAGAGTCTCAAGAAACCACAGTTACATCATAACCACAACATTATGCATCATCTGTCTGTTACTTCTTCCCACTCCCCCATCCATCTTTTGTTATGGCTAGATTATACCCAGACTGTTGTACACAGAATTCCCTCACAATGAAGCCGAGCCCATTCCATGTCATTTTCTTATAATCATTAGCAACGTGCGCACACTACTATCTATACATCACCTGCCT
>OMOW01001387.1:7409-17598 GCA_900312555.1 Lamprogrammus exutus | reverse complement strand
TATATATAGTACATGTGATCTTGGAAACCAAAACAATAAGAATGAAAAGCTGACAGCACCACTGATGCATTCGATTTATTGTTAAGATCAAAAATATAGTTTATTGCAGGTTTAATGAGAGGGGACCTTTTTGGATTTTCTGGGTTTACTTCCATGCTTCAAAATTTGGCTTCATAAACCTTTGGGTGACATCACAGATGCTACATTGGTGTAAAAAGCATGAGTAAGCCTGATGTTTTACCATCTCAGAGTTATTTGTGGATCCAAGCCTGCACATTGGTCTGAGTCACCATCATGAATAAACAATGAAAATCTTATTTCCACGCACAACAGCAACACTAATTGTGAGATACGGTTTAAAATCTCCAGATAGTTATGCAACTTGGATCGCTGCCCATCTGTTTAACATGTACAGTATGTAATGACCGTCAGTTCAGTTTACCTCAGCTGAGACTCATAAACATAAAGCCTCCTTTGGCATCCTCCCTGCTGTCTGTTTTGCCTTTGTGTGATTTGGGGTCCATAACAATCAGCAACACTCTAATTATTTTTGGCACTCAAAACTTGCTCTGAAGGAGAAAAGACCAATTTGAGGCCTTTAAAATGGCTTAACCTTCTCTTAAAGAGCCAATTAAGCAGCATATCTACCCATGAAGCCCAGCATTAGGCCATTTCTGTCGCTCCACCAGAGTAACCAATTTTAGACAATTAATGAGGACACTTTGCAGCTTACATCTGAAAGTTCAAGCTATGTTGTTGTCTATGTGACATTATATTTCAGAATCTTTGCTTTGTCATCTGCCATAGCCTAACAGCAACAAAGAAGCTGTTTTAACATACAGTATATTCAATTAAATTACGATTTCAAACATAATATCTTCTTACAGCTTGTGGCAGGCTAAGTTGCACTGAGAAGGATAAAAGTATGACCATTAAGTCACCCATCATCTGCCCTTCGACAAAGCAACCTCTGCAAATCCTAAATGAAGTAATTTCCAAAGCCAGTCCATGCAATTATGTCACATCTGCAATAGTTTACCTGGGTTACTCTGGTGATTACTGAGCCTCCTCAGGCCTTATAGAGATCAAACCCAGATGTCTCTGTTTGTTCACAGCAACAAGAGCCTAATAGGGAGAAGCATACAACTTTCATCACCACTCACTCTGCCATTATTAAAGACAAATCCGGGTTACCACGCAGAGGTAAACAAGCTGTTGCCTCATATGTTAAACCAATCCCTCCATCCATTTCCTATACTCGCTTAAGCCGTGCAAGGTGATTGGGGGTCGATCACTTCGCAGGTCTGACCCTGGCCTGGACTGAAGGTCACCAGTCCTTCACAGGGTTAACCCGTCGAGACCAGCAAACAAATTCACACCTACAGGCAACTTAGAGTTTCCAATTCACCCAACATGCAAACCTTTGAACTGTGGCAGGAAACAAGACCACTTGAGGAGGAAACCCAAGAAGAGAACGTTGTGCAATCTGACACTGACAGGCCCTGGTGGATTCGAACCCACTTGAACAGTATTTTTTTGTTTCCATCTTGGAAACAGTGCTAACCACAAAATGACCATGCTCCTTTTATTTTACTTTGTAAAACACTTCTGTACAACTTGAAATATCACGGAGATCCAGAAGATCTTTTGTGTCAAAACGCTGCTCAGTAAAGAGTCAAAGTAAACTAATCACAATTGATGTTTGGCTTTAAACCCAAATTATCTGCATCTGTTGCAACTGTTATTGTGTCTGAAACTATAAATTATTATCTTAGCAATAACAACCAATCCATTAGATTTGGATGCCTCAACAACTTTAGATAGGGTCGAATTTATTCACTTGTTTGAAGTCCTGCTAACTCTGCAGTGTAATATATTGTATGTCAGATTGCTGTTTTTCATGTACACACATACAGTAAGTCGGTGAGGTTTAATCACAGTTTTTCATAATATTTAAGTGTATTAAGTAAGTAACAGTATTAAGCAGGGTGAGGTGATTCACCCATTTTCTTTATTTGCAAAGATGATGGCCCTCTTGTTTGCCTCACACCAGTCTGGCCTTGGCTGTCACATTGGTACAACGTTCACTGGAGTGGTGATGATTTGATTTTATTAGCTGCATCTTTATCAGCTCCTCAGGGATTGATCAAGACAACAACACCAAAGACCTGCTGTTTTGATTAATGGAGAGAAAGTATCAGTTGTAACATCTATGAATTATCTGGGACACCTGTTAATGACAGAAATGACCCAATGGTTGTCTATGTCAAGTGTGATTTTGTAGCTCAAGTAAAATCATGTCTCAGACACTGCTGTAACCTTGTTCCTGATGTCAGTCATAAATTACTTAAATCATACTGTTATGGCTTTTATGGATCGAACTTATGTAACCTTGAGGATGATTCCATGGAGATACTTCACACAGAGTGGAGAAAGGCCTGCAATATCCTCCCTTAGTCACATTGTTCCCTACTTCCACACATAGCACAGTCCATTCTGCCTGAGGTCCTGTTACAGGAGAGATTTATTAAGTTCTTTTATAGCGCTTTTAACAGCAGTAATGACACAGTTAATTTTAGCTTTAGAAATGCCACATGTGCAAGAATAAGAATCTAAGTCTCGTTCTAAAAAAGCAGATTTGGGTATAAATTACATTTGTAGATTAGATGCCAACCCCATGTGCCAAAATATCAGTGAGAATGACGTTAGAGATTGACATTAGACATGGTACTCAAATAAATGAGCTCATACTAGAGCCTGATAGGCCGGACCCTCGGATGCTAAATAGTAACGAGTGTCAATGGTCATCAATCATCTATGTACTCTGTAAATAATATCACACCAACTGTGACATTTGATCAAACTGTTAAACTCTTAAATTTGAATAAATGTATAAGCAGTGATTTTTCTTTCCATTCTTTCTTTTTCTGCATATTTGTTTGTGTGGCATGTGTCTCTTTTAACTGTACGCTTTTTAAGTTCATATAAAAATTATATACTGTATATACATGTGGCTCAGTTTGAATACATGCAGTACACTTTTTCACACACAGTATATAGAAAATATGTCTCAAACTCATCAATGATCAATACTAAGCATGAAAGACATCTCTCATGACAAAAAGGGCAAGGAGGGAACGGCACTTTTTTGAAGTCTTGTTTTATTTTTTTCTCAGCACTGCTTTGTGTTATTTGTAATTCCATGTTGGAATAATCATAGGGCGTTTTTTTAATACGTTTTCATTTTAATCAGATGACTCAAAATCTCTTTGGATTACCTCATCCACATTAATAGATACAGAGGCTTTCACCTCCTCATCAGTCCACAGTTTTGCGTGGTTTTCCATCTCCCTAAAAAAGGACTTGAAACCTTCCGGGTATTCAAAAATGGGGGTTGTCCACATGTTTAGGTTGAGGGAAGCTTACGTTTGACCAATCAGTCATGTGAGCTCCACCCAGCAGTACCTGAACAGGAGGTAGAAGGTAAAACTGGTCTGGGTACTTCCCAGAGGCTTCCTAGCTTGGTGTAAAATGAAGGAAAGTTCCTGAGTTCCTGAGGGAAGATGATGAAGTCCATTCTACACCAGAAATGACTCATGTTTTATTAGTCATATGTCCCTCACACAGAATTGTCGTAAATGCTCTTTTTTCAGTCATTACTGTTGTCTTGGCTCTGTGCAGGCACACGTACATCACTACAACCTGCTGTGCCTCGCAACACTTTTTATATACGTATACATACAGTACATATGATCCATTTAAAACCCATCATATCAATTTTGCCATTTTAGTACCAAGCAATTTTGAGGATTCTTTCTAATATCATCAAACAGGTGTGAGCTTAACTAATTGAAATATCTACTCAAATACCAGAACTGCTATGCTGCCATATGCTACGGTCCTCCCAAATGCACAAAGAGCATCAGCACAAGCATTATTCCTCAAATGTGAGCATCTCTCCCTCTCCTCGCCTTCAATTGTTCATCACTCAGTACGTTTATAGGCACTTCAAACCTTCAATTATACTGTGATTTAGGCTTTTTTTTTTTGTCTTTTTTTTTTTTCAAACATCATCTATACACCTCAATACAATTGAAATTGGCACAAATCGAAGTATGCTTACCCAGACTTCCCAGACCTTTCATGGCCCATTATACACATGTTATCTGGATATGACATCTGATTTAAATAGGATAGCATTAAGATTACAGTGTTCTGCAAGCATGCACTCCTTGCATTAACATGTCGTCTCAGTATCCAGATAAGAAGATTGCATATTAATTCAAGATGTAGATGAGGTCCGTGTCTGTGGACATCAGTGTTTGGAGGTCTCCGGTGTGACTAGAAATAAAAGGTGTCCATTGCCTGTTTGGTGCATCAAGTGCAGAGTGAGAGTGCCTGTTAACTCCAGAGACAACAACCTCCACTTCCACAGGAGCACTTGACAACACCACACACCACAAACCCTTCTGTGTGCACTGTGTCCAACACGCACGTGCTCCTTTTCTGATGCATGCACGACGCGCTGTAGAGCTAAATTTTGGGCCCCATTAGCTCCACCTCGTTGTCAGCCTCCACAAACTTTGACCCTGTGGTTGTAAACTATTCATTACTGAGATCTGCCCCTCTGTATCACTGACACGGAGGCCATTTCTCCTCCATTACATGAAGTGTGTCAAAAAACAGTGGCTGCAAGAAGCCAGGCCAAAATGTGAGGCAGCACTTTTTAAATTTTACATTTTATTTCCAATTTGGATTCCAATATTTTTATTTCTATCTCTTAATCTCTTTCATCTCTCTATCTCCTCTATCTTTATGTCTTTGTTTCCACTTTAGTTCTCCATTTTTGTTTTTTTGTTTTAATATTTCCCTTTCACATTCAAATAGCCTTTTATTCGCAAATTTCCTTTGCGAAATAACAATATCGCTTACTATTGTTATGTGGACGACACTCAAATCTATATAGCTCTATTATCAAATGACTATCGTCCTATAGATTTGCTGTGCCAGTGCATTGAGCAAGTCAATGACTGGATGTGCCAGAATTTCCTTCAACTAAATAAGGACAAAACAGAGATAATTATCTTTGGTGCCAAAGAAGAAAGGCAAAACGTTAGCTCACACCTTGACTCCCTGTCTGTGAAAACCAAAAACCAAGTCAGAAATGTTATTGTGGATTCAGATCTAAATTTCAACAGCCACATCAAATCAGTGACCAACTAAGCCTACTATCACCTTAAAAATACAGCAAGACTTAGAGGACTCATGGCCAAACAAGACTTAGAAAGCTTGTTCATGCCTTTATTACTAGTAGGTTAAACTATTCTAATGGTCTCTTTTCAGGTCTCCCTTAAAAAGCTCTTAGGCAGCAACATCTTGTTCAGAATGCCGTTGCTAGAGTTCTAACAAAGAGTAAAAGATTTGAACACATTACACCAATTCTAAGATCCCTGCATTCGCTCCCAGTGTGTCAGAAAATTGATTTCAAAATACAGCTGCTCATCAATAAATCACTAAATGGTTTAGGGCCAAAATACATCACTGAAATGCTTTTACAAAATGAACCCTCCAGACCCCTCAGGTCATCTGGGACCAGTCTGTTAACTGTCCCTAGAGTCCAAACAAAACATGGAGAAGCAGCATTTAGCTACTATGCAACAAATAGCTGGAATGAGTTTCTAGAAGATTTGAGACTTGCTCCAACTCCTACTACTTTTAAATCTAGACTAAAAACGTTAATGTTCATCATTGCATTCTTCTTAACTGCAAACCTTGCACTTTGACTTTTGATAAGCTATAAACCTTGCACTTTGTTAAATTACACTTTGATTTTATTCTTTTATTCTTAATTTAAATGTCTTTTTATGCATTGAAAAAAAATCCTGTTTTATCTGAAAATGTCTTTTATCAATCAATCAAACATCAATCATTTAACATGTTTTTGTGTTAAGCACATTGAGTCTTCCTCATGTTTGAAATGTGCTAAATAGATAAAGTTGCCTTGCCTTTCATTTCATTTCAGAAACTTAAAATCAAGGCAAAAGTGGAGTTTAACCGGCAGGATAAAAAGTTTCATTCATACGGACAAAGCGGACAAATCCAGATTTCAATGATTTTCAGTTCGGGATCTATTTTGAAACATTTGCACTGCTTTCATGTGGGAAAATGACACTGATCTCCTTCTTCTCTCCCTCGCCGCAGCACAGCTGTGCACACTGAGTGAATATAAACCATTTTTAAAGCACTGTCTCTTTAAGGCCTCCTCCCTCTGTTCTCTTCGGCCAGCCATGACATGGAGCATGTCGGCCAAACACTCACTCAAAAGCCTTGTACTTGGTGGGTGTGTTTAACCAGGTGTGTTACATGTTTATGTCATCGTGTTACAGAAGAAGAAAAGCTTTCAGGGCAGGTCAGGACCTATGGGTTTGTCTCACTGGATACATTTCTACAGGCATGAACCTCAAGTTTTACAACTTTGACAATATTCAACACATGCTCCCTACTACAGTATATTACACTATAAAAAAAGGGAAAACAACAACAAACATAATATACTGTATCCCCTTTGACTTGTTAATCACAAGTTGCGTTGGTAGCTTCTTTTGCCTCCATTTGGTCGTTCATTTTTAATCACTGAAATTGGTGAAAGGGAAAGATGGAATTGTCTGTAACTCCCACAACTTGTATACATCTTGAAACATCATAGTATTGTACTACTTGAACCATGGTGTAGGGAAGGCTTAAAATAACTATGGGGAGCCAACAAAGGGAAAATGGGAAATTCTGTAGACAAACAGAGAGACAGACAGACACTTGCTAAGGAAAGTGGAGGGTTTACAATGTGAACATCACACACTGCAGGATTCACTCCTAAGAGACTAAGGGCCTTTAAGTAGGTGTGTTTGCTTAGGCTAGATGATTGAAATTTTGAAAATGCGTTTTCAAAGTTTCAAAGTGGTACTAATTCATCTTGTAAGCTTATTGTACCTTTCACTTTCCTCGAGCCGCATAACACTGCATAATTTTTCAATCACCATATTCTGGCGTGTCATATCAACATGGCATTCAAATAGGGATGATACAAATAAAATGTGAACAGATGAGGATCACATATGCATGAGTAAGGTGTCCCTGCTTGGTAAAACAGCAATAAATCAATCAAAGCACCAGCTATGAGTGGCTGCTTGCCTCACTGATAGCTTCAGGGCCAAAGTTGTGTCGCTGCGGGCCTGACAAAAGCAACATCCCAGGGCTGACCTGTTTTCTTGTTTGGAAGTAATATGTGCTACTACATACCTTTTTGTGATTTAAATCAAGGTCAATGACTGTGATGTGTTGGAGGATGGAGAAATTGGGACATTAATCCTGAGGAAACAGTCATCTGCCTGAAGAGGTGTGATCAGAATGCAGTGGAACAGCAAAGGATGAAAAATGTAACAAGTCCATGCTAGTAGACATTATGCTCCACAGCTTTACCCATAACTCCTGAACGATTCATGATGGCACCGAGGATGGAACATTTTGGACTGTGGCCGTTATTCCCACGAGTCTCACTTTTCAGGTATTTATTGTACAGTACTGGAATTCGTTCTCAATTCTTAGGTTCGTTTTCAAGAACAAACACATACACATTAGGTTTTACTTGCTTTTTTTGATGAAGACATGTACACAGTTATTAAGTGTAAACTTGTGAGATAAAACCTGCCCACACAGCCTCATCTTGCCACTTGCTGTTATCAATAAAGCTATTTTGAATAAGAAGATGCATCTTGCTGTAAATCTGTTCCTGCACCTGCAATGCGAACAGGTAAAGCCCACACAGAAAAGTAACTGAACCTGAACTGCAAGCAAAATCTGGATTTTACATTTGAATGCAAGGTGTAAAAAGGGCCTTTGTCTCGCTATACTGTAGATGGCGAGACCTTTCAAAGGGCAGGACCTAAGGCTCAGTAATTCTCTTCCTCACATGCACAGTTCATGCATGCATGTCTCCCAGCTTCTCTGCAGTGGCTGTGGGGTCAAAAAAGTGGGTGCACTGGTGCAGACATGCAGCAGGAATCACTTTTTCCAACACCGAGCATGTTATTGGACAGCGGAGACTAATCTTGTTCTGACAAGTGTGACCCTGATTCATTTTAATCAATGCTATAAGAGTGCTCCAAGGCACAATTCCTTTTAAATCACTGCATTATTTAAAGACATGATAAAACACTACAACCGCAATTTCGGTTTTCAATGCCTGACAAATGTGTGATTAGTCAAATTAGATTATGTGTTTTCGCCTGCTTTTACCTTGTTTACCTTCAGCTGCCTTTTAAATCATCTCCCGATCTGCTGTTTTTACTCTTTTATAAAGGAGCGTTAGATATCCTGTGCATATATTAATTAGTGTGGAGCACCTGCAGCTTGTGGCAAAGGTAATTCTCTTAAATCCCTTTGTAGGGAATTGGCAGGTGCATAAAATGTCCAAGAGCTTTAAAGCTGTGTAGCTGTCCATGTGTTAACATCTTACTTCCAGGTGCTGTGTTTGGACTTTACTATTTCTACCAATGCATTCTATACCTTAAATTTCCAAACAAACTTACTGAATGTCAGATTTGGATGTATAAAACTGGATTTCTTTAAACTCAGCAGCAAAAGTAGCAAAGAGAGACGATTTAAGATGAATCCACTCTTAATTCAGCTTTGCTCTCCTATTTGCATATAAGACAGGGGGCTTCACCTTATACATATTAAGAGATGGGATCAAGGATCAACTGATTCATCAGTGTGTTTTGATTTTCCTTTTTTCTGGCATTAAGTAGATTTTGATAAAGTCTTAATTTCCTTACTACACCATTATTAGCTTTTCATACCAATGTGCCATCTGGCAAATGTTAAAGAACAAGCAGATAAGAATCCATAATGAATATGGTTGACTCAATGACAGATTGTAATAAAAGAGAGGGGCTGTGACAATTATCACAGACACGGAGCGTGAGGGCATTTGACAATGTGGCAGGCCTGCACTTGCTAATTGCAAAGCTGTTAGTACAGTACATTTCCACCATCTCATTATGTGAAATACCAGGTTTTAATTTGTGGTTTTCTAAATTTCCACTTTCTTGCATGAGTCACATTGTGCATTTTATACAGATTTTATTTAGCAGTAAAATGGAGTTCATCGATACATAACAGAAGACATAAAACACTTTCCCACCTACACATGGCGAGAATGAATCCAAATCGTTCTATTTCACAGCCGTGTCAACTCCTCCCCAGCACCACCTGTCATCAGGATATTTTGCAGCAATATCAGAGGAAACACTTCTGAGATCGTAAGAGCTGTGTGCTTTCATCAGTGTCCCTTAATTAAATCCACCTTTCCCCAGGCTCCTCCATGATCTTTGCAAATAAAGTAGAAGAGTAAGCACACCTAATTAAAGAAGCTGCTGTTAAAACACAACCCTACCAGCTTCTGCCTCTGTGTCAGAGCCTGGCATATCTGCAGAGGCTCTGCAGCGTGCTGTAATGCCTCCCCACCTCACAGTCAGCGCCGGCTAAAATCATGTGTCATTAGTAAATTACACAGGTGCCAGAATGAGTTTATCATCTCGAGTATGAAAAGCTTCATAATAACCTAAGGAGGTGCTTCTAAAACGCTGCTATCTTTTAAGCTAAATGAACACGCCACACTGATATGAGATTATCCAGCTTTGGAGCAGACACTGTTGCCCCGAGGCCCGGAGCCAGTTTATGATGCACTATTTTCCCTAATCTTTTTCATCCTCAGCAAGCAGGAACACGGGTGCAAAAAAGACGAGGAGCAGAGAGAAAAAGTTGGACATTTTTTAACCCAGTTTTTAACCTGAGAAATTGACCGTGAACACATTTTTGTTTACAGGAACAACATTGGAGAATATTATGATTGTGAACTTTCAGTATTCTACATCTGTTGTTTGGTTCTCAAATAGCAGATTTTGAAGAGAGATGAAGGTTTAATGCCTTACTCAAGCAATTATGAAAAAAACACTCTTATTTCATATTTGTAACCTAAGAAAAATGTTACAAATGTATCAATTTTGTTGAGGCACCCACAATGTTCTGCTGCTGCTCCAAATGTGCTACCAGTGCTGTAGAATGCACAGAGCGTGGGTTTTTTTTTTTGGTTGGGCTAAACATTTTGTTGAAAAAAAAAAAAAAAAATAAG
>OMOW01001354.1:1696-13223 GCA_900312555.1 Lamprogrammus exutus | reverse complement strand
GTAGCCTCCACAGAGTTTGCTACAGTGCTTATTTCAGTTCTGCTATATTTGAAATATACCAGTGATTAAATACATCTGTGATTCACAGTTTGCTTGCTCATTCAAAACTACAATCTCCTTTCCGTGTTTGCATTATGCAATTATTAAAAATATATATATCAAAAAATAACCTGCAATAATCATTAAGATTGATTTTATGCACTGAGGAGACACTTGCAACTCACAACTCACCTTGGGCCAAGAAATCTTAACTTAGCTTTACCAGATTCATTACTGTGGCTTGAATTTCAATACCAAACTGTCTGCAACAGGCCTCTGCCTTTGCGTTCCATAACAATAATACCACATATTGAATCAGATTGTTGTAGTAAGATGAGAGGGCCTTTGAGAAGTGCAGAAATATGTATAGCATTTCCCAAATAACAATAAAAAAGCAGGGCAGCATAGGGTTGTGGTGTCAGGTGCTGTGTTACATCTACCAAGTAAGAAGCCCCTGCTGCTCTCGTTGACTTGTTTTGGGAAACTTGCAGGCACTGGAGACAATCAGAGCCAGAAGTCTTTCCTAGCTTGTTGTTCATCTGTCAAGAGTGCATTTCTATCAAAGGGAAACTGTTTTAGAAACTGTCTCGAGGCGGGGAGATGATATTTTGTATAATGTACAGTAAGAGAAATACTATATCATCAGTGTGGAACCTAGAACACGTAGGTTCTGCATATCAACTGATATGGGCCATGACCTGGATGATTGTTTTAAAGACTTTGTATAGGACACACTGATCACTGGTCAAAAAACTCAACCAATGTAATCGCCAGAATCTACCAATGTCCCCATCACAACAGCAGTAACCAGTTTTAAATGAGTCCAAAATAAACTGCAATTCACATTTGGATAACAAGAACGCTGACTAGAATATAAACATAGATTGTGATTCATTGAAAATGTTGACATGCCAAACCAAACCAAAATACAATGGGGATAGTGAACAGAATTTTATTTTAACGCATGAGCCAATTCAAGTCTAAACTGACTGTAGGACTAATTATTACTTGGGTAATGATGCATGTTGGTTTCAGAACAATGTGCAAAGTCTGCACCTGGCATTCTAAATTTTGCCACAAACATGTCAATAGGGTGGAGACTTGGATCAAATACCTCCTTCATTCCCAGTTTCTCATCTTGGGAACTATCGTTGGTCAAAGACTGTCAAGGGTCAAAGTCACAATGCATGCGAGTCATTGCTGATGTTTGATGATAAATCCCTGTTGCTCAGGCGCAGCTTAGTAGAAAAGATACTTAACGCTTTTGTCCATCAGGACCTCTAACAGCTCTGCAGCGACACAGACTCCTGAGCTACGAGGCTTGCGTTTGGGCAGCTGCTCATAATTTTTCAGCTCTGCAGATCCTCAGCTGTTCCCACTTTCCCAGCAGATCCTGTGTGAAGAATTAGCACTTTAGTTCTGCTGCCTTTGGGCTTCAGTCTGCACCACATACCATGCAGGGGAAAAAAGGGGGTCACACCAAACTCAGAGGCGGTCCTCGGAGCTATACAGATTCTCTACTTTCCTGACCTTTGGAAAACACCTCCAGGTTTGACCGAAGAGGGACTTAGCAGATCTGTCAGGTTTCCCACCCACTTTCCCTCATCGACTCGCCGCTGTGATCATGTGTGTGGGGTATTATTAAAAGACACTAAAATGCTTGCCGTCTGCAACACTTTTAGATAGTCTTAAATGAAAAGGATTGCCAGAACTCCCAGAATTTTGACACTTGATTTTAATTTTTCGACGTGTTTGGATCTTGTTACGTAAATCAAACAACAGAGTATCGGTTTACAGCAAGGCTACAAATGCCTGGAGCGTTCACAACAGAAAACACTCCTTTGAAAGAGAGAAAGAGAGAGAGAGAGCGAGAGAGAGAGAGACAGTTGCTGCTTGGCATATAGCAAAGCGTGTTATATAATACAATTAAAGACTCTTCCCTCCCTTTCTCTCCCTCTTTGTCCACTTGTCTCTCTCCCTATTTGCTTTCTCTCGCAGTCTTTTTTCTGGTTTTCTTTCTTGCTTGCTACTGTCTTTATTCATTCTGTTCTCCCCAATGTGCTTTGTTATCTGACAACCTTTGGCTGTGAGTAGATAATGACTGCGCAAAAGGTTTTGTTTACCATGGATACCGAAGGATTAGAGTGATTACTACTGGTGCCAGCTTTGTAACAAGCCAGGAAAGCCTTCCACAGTCTATAGAGGTGCTGACAGTTATCCTGTACAAGATTAGAGAACTTGGATTATAGGTTGTTTTTCTACACCTGGGTGATGAGAGACTAAGTAGCAGAAAAGGCTGACAATGCCAAGAACCTGAGGAAGAGAGGAGGGCGGTGGGCGGTCCTGGGTGATAGAGGAACCCATAGCTTCCATAGGTCTCAACGTCGGCTGGCTTTTGAACAACGGGTTGTTCGTGTACGTTTTGTAATACAGTGGTCTGTGAGACACAGCCTTAGTTGTGGATATGACGCCAGTTCCACCTTGACCTCTCACCTTGGTATTCCCTGATGCCTGCGGTGGCCCGTAGAGAGAAGATGGCTCCTCTGCCTCTCGCTAAGCTCTCCTGTGGTCAGGGCCCGATGGTGGTGTCGGTTTCAGAGCGCCTCTCTCGTTGGCCCCAGCACAAATACACAACACCCTCTCCGATTGCACTTGATAATATTTATCCTCAATTATAATTCCACAGATATAGATTCTTGAGTGGACTACAGTTGCAGCAGGGAAAGTGGTGTGGCCTTGAGCTCCCGACTAGGCCTTGCTGCTGCACTGACCTTAGATAATTCATCTGCTGTAGTCTCCAGCAGTGGGGCAAAATAAGCAACGTAGCCATTAAGAGCCTCAATGCAACTGAAGAACACTTGGATGTATATTTGTCCTTGTGATGAGTGCATGTGTTGCTATAGTGAAATGTGAAACTACTTAAAATACACACTCACACTAAGTGTTGGATGTGTTGGGTGGTCACAGTTTAAATAAATGAACCCAGCTTCTTGCGAGCCGCAGCCTGGTTAGTCCTTGCCTGCGTTAACCCCAATAACTAGCCAGTGTCAAAGATAAGTGTATAAATGACTCCAGTTGAACACAAAACCATAAACCACAAAGCCATAGATTGGTCAAACAGATGTCTACAGGTATGAGAAATGGGGGCTTTCCAGCAGAGACCTTGGTAAAGACTCCCCTGTCTAAACACCCCTGAACGGAGAGGTTCTCTTCAGCTTCAACCATAATAAGGATGAATAATAGCTTGTGCAGAGACGACGATGTCAGATTGTCGGTTTTGCGTGCAGGTGAATTCAACCGAGTTCCACGGACAGTAGACCTACTTTCAGCACTTTTTGGTTTGACTGTTGTGTTGTGGGTAAGGTGAGAAGAGGAGTTTAGGGTGAGGAGGGGGTCACATGGCTGAGTGTGACTCTCTTGCCCTCAAAGTAAAAGCCAGTTTTTTAATCTTACACATTATAGTTTGAAAGTTCTGCAGTGGTGCACAATATTATTTTTATCCAGTAGTGCTTTATTGCATGACGTCAGGCTCTTATATGCATTTATATCATGAAGGAGTCTCATAAGACTGCAAGTATTTTTGGTAAAAATCCAAAATCTGTTCTACATAAAGAGCAATATTTAACTTAGCCAGTCAGAAAGTATACAGTATGTGTCCCATTACCTATGGCCCAATTGCTTCAAACTGTGACACCCCATATGTCTTGAGATCATCCATCTCATTTTGTCTGCCAACATCCAGTATAAGCTTGAGCACTTATTGAGGATCAGCCGGTGATTTGTTGGTTGTCTTGGCTATTAGAGATGGCATCAGAGGATTGAGGATTTTCAAGGGGAAGTAGATGGAAATAATGAAGGGAAGGAATGGCTGCCAGTCCCTGCTTCTTTAACCTGCACACATAGAGAGATCTGTGTGCAATATTGTTGTTACTGGCAGGACCTATTTTGGGCAAGTCAGCACTACCCTGCGATGCCCAGGACCGACATGCGTGTCATTTCCTGCCAGAGCCAGTCATTTGGTTATTACCGCTGCTCACTGGCAGCCCACTCATGTTCTGTGTCTGATTCCCAAAATGAAACTTGTATATTTTTCTTTTCTTGACAGCAGCAGTATTTCCAGGCAAATCAAAATTGCAGTTCAAGGGTTCTAGGGTCTTAGAAAATTTCATTTTATAATGAAATGTATAAAAGGTCTGAATCAGACCATTTATAAATATGCTCCATAAGCGCCCTTGGCTTTGAAAAATAGCCTGTTTACTCTAGCTTGTGCAGCCCCATAGGATGGATTTCCAAACTGTATATACAAAGCTTACACAAACAATACAGACTAATTACAAAGTATCTTGAATTACACGATATTTAGATGGTTTTGCTGAGCGATAACAGGAGAGTCTCATGTAATTACATGTTATTAATGAGCATACTGACTAAAATTGATTTTGTTTGAATGTTCAGTATCTAAAGTAAATCTGCTTCACCTTGTGAGGACTGTTTCAGACAAAGAAAACAAGAGATTTATTGCAGCCTGGAAAAACAACAAAATGATCTTTGATCTGAAGGAGCAACTGTCCATATAAAATATAAAACTAATCTAAAAATATCAATCAATTTAAGCCAATGTCAGTAAGTTCCTAAGTTGGACAGTAGACTTTAAACAGTGATATGATGTTGATATTCTTTCTAAAATTCTAATTTAAAGTAGTCTATACCTTTATGAAAAAAAAAAGCTGTACATTACTATTTTCAGTCAGTCAGACATAAACCTTTTGATATGTGCAAGTATTCCAGACAGATCAAGCAGATTTAGCAAAGGTGTCCTTAAACTAAACATTACTCGTATTAAAACACAAGTTGCATCAACACATGAAAACAAACGAGAGGGACTGGCACAAAAAGGAAAAAAAGAAAAGTTTCAGAGCAGAAAGAGCTTCACTCTCACTGGGCCCCACAGCTGAGCATCAGTATTCCACAGCCGTCGGTTGTTGGCTTGGCCGACAGCACAGCCGGTGGTGTGGGCCGCGTGCCAACAAAACACTAATGGCTGAATTATTGGCCAGAAGCAGCTGGGCCTGTCAACCAATAGACCCGATCACTGGAGGATATCTTTGGTTCCCCTGTGCATACTTTTACAGATGATGATAATGACCACGATGATAAGTGAGGTGGTGAAAATGGTGGTGCTGCACTCTGCGCATTGCCGTTGCACACTCGCATGTTGTGGCATGAAAGGAGGCATTGGGGAACTCTGCTGGCACCGTGATAGAGCATGTGAACAGCTCTGACATGTCAGAACACACTCTTGCCATCCGTGGAGGGGAGTGAGGATAATGTTAAGCCCTTGACCTCGAGGCCTCATTCTAAGCACTCCCTCTTCTGCATTTGGTCTCAGCTATAGAGGATAACAGCAATGAAATCATAAAAACAACATATGCCATAAGATTTAAGTATTCAGTGTATTCTAAAACAATGTTATTTGAGGGTTTTTTTGATAAAGTGAAGATGTTCTGTTTGTAAACTCTTCAAGTTCTTGCCTTCCTGATTTTCACTTTTCCATGGAATATGTATCATGAACAGAAACAACACACTCATCAAAACTCAGCTGTTCCACGGTTCAGCACCCTGCTGATTACATTATCAGGAATCAGACGGAAATGCAGGTGATATTGCGGTTTGTATCTTTACACCCACTCACTAATTTCCCAGACTTTATCGGTCGTGACGGGGCTCCCTGGCAGCATTTTTGCGTAGACCGCTAAACGTCTTTTCTTCAGAGGCCTTGAAGGAGGCACGATTGATAGCCCGGCCTCCAGCCTGCACAGATAGCACACAGCGTCGTCCAAACTGGTAGGCACTGTGAGATATTCGAGGTCAGAAGCAAAGCACTTGCAACTACATCCAATACTGATAACTGGTTATTTAGATAACTGTTCATATAAATGTGCTGTACGTTAAAGCAAAAGTAATAAGAATAATAATAATACATTCAATTTATATAGTGCTTTTCTAAATACTCAAAGTCGCTTTACACACACAGTACGATCATTTAAGAAGTACAAAGTATAACAAAAACATAGCCTAATGATAACAACAATTTAACATAAGAAAGTAATGGGCAGTCCACATGTGAAGTAGATAAGAAAGCCTAAAATTATGAATATATGAAGTAAATGCAGCGTTTTTTCTGCATAGAGAAGGCTGTCGCAGTCGGTTTAAGTGAAAAAACGAGAAATGAGGGGAAAAACATCACTTAGATATTTTTTTCACTTTTGGCGCAATGCGGGCATCCAAACAGCAGATCAAGCGCGTCAAGGAAAGCACCGAATTAAAGGCATTTAATACCTGCTAACATGACGCTAACCAACTAGCAGCTGCGCTAGGCTACCTGTGGTTGGATTGAAAGATGGCAGATGGATGGTGCTGTCAACTGTGAGTGATTAAAGATGAATATAATGTGTTTAAAGTTTATTTACAGAGCAAAGATTATCAGATAAACCTTCCGAGACTCGACATGAATAATTTGTTTGGTTGACATATCATTAGGAAGTTCTAGTAGAGAATTTCATGTTGTTAAAAGTCTGCTTGCATAAAGGTAGTATACGCAGCTACTTGGCCACATCCACACTAGTCCGGATACTTTTGAAGAAACTGAATTTAGGTGTGAAAATGATCTTCGTCCACACTCGCGTCCACACTGGTCCGTTACAGACCAGGTCTAAAATCACTGCTCTTTGTGTGGCTGATTACCTCACTGAGCTCTACGCAATCCGCACCACAGCAACTGTGATTGTAAAGCATTTTGTCTTTTGTGCTTGTGTGTTACATAAAGCTAAATTTAACGCCAAGCAAGCCATCAAAATGGGGAGTTAAGAGAACGACAGTCTGACAGACTCATCCGCCACTGCTGTGTGACAGCCAGAGCGTGAATCGCGCGGCTGTGTGACGTCAACGTTTTCGAAAAGGGCGATGGAGATGAATGAGAGAGGCGAGTGAAGTTGAATAGGCTTACAAGGAGTGGTAAAGACAAATAACTGATTCACACTCTTTTGAATATAGCATTTGTGTGTAGAGGCCCAAGTTGAGCATCACAGTGTTCGATATTGGACCAGATGAAGAGCTAAAGCGGGGCAGGCATCAGTAAGGTGAGAATAAGGGCTGATGGGTCACCATGCCTCTTGGCCAGGTCATCGTTATAAAATAGAATTTGTTCTCAACCAACGTAACCTGGTAAAATAAAGGTGATGACCTTTTTCAGCCAGGAAAAACCCCAATATGGTAGGAAAAACCGGCGATGTTATATATTGTTTGTCATCTGCAGAAAAATTCAATATATGAACCAGATAGTCAGAGTTTTATGCACCCCAATAAGACTATATTATTGCTTGTAATTATTAACTGAAATTTCATGATATTTTCACTCATATTGGTCGATCGTACATCAGCTTTCTTTTTATTGTGCTTCCCTACTTTGAATACAGATTTGATATTTCCAGAGAGAAGAAGAGCAGTTTGTCATTAGAACGACATTTGGACACATCAGTATATCCTACTCAGGTCAATCTAAGGACTCAGCAGCTCTGTGAGTCAGACGTACTGTGTCAGGACACAAATGAGGCCAACCACATAAATCTTTATCATACATTATGCAGATGATCCCAGGAATAACATTAATAAATCTGGTAGTGGGCAGAATGGCAGTGAGGGAGGCTGCTTGGAAAAGAAAGAAGAAGAAAAAAAAAATCAAATAAGTATTTCATTTCCTTTTGAACTTGTGGAGAAGCATCTGTGTGCGCCTGGTTTACATCACAGCATGATGACTTTACCACGCAGTCTTCATCCCTCCCCCCCATCTTCGGACTCATCCATCTGTAGGTCCTGAGCCCAGATAAGCAGACAAAGAGGGATCAGAGTGCATGCCAGAGAGGTGTTTAACATACTCTACCTCACTGCACAGCAACAGCTGCCATTTAATCAGCTGTCATGAGGATATATAGATAGAGAGAGTGAGAGATGGAGATGTTAGCCGTTTCATGCAGTTTCTGTGTCTTTGGTGTAAACATGTAAATCTGTCATTTAAATAAGGAAACGTAAGATCTCAATACCTCCCCGAAGGTTCCCGTTTGTGATTCTCGTGTAACATCAATCATGATGATGGGAACCACTCTTGAGTTTAGATGAGCTATGAAGAGATTTATACCTAACCAGATCTGCGTGTCTCCCCTCTTCATTCCTTGATCTTGTTATGCGATAGCACACTTAATTTATCGCTCCTTTTCTTATCTCTGACAGGTCCCATCTCTTCTAGCAGACTCAGCGTGTTAAATAAACCTCACAGCTCTCAGGTCAGTTTCTGTAAAATACCAAAACAAACAATGGGATATAAGTATATATATATATTGTTGTGGTATGAGCTGCAAACCAAGAATGCTGCTGCACCTTTTGGAAATCTCATATAAAAATAATTGATTTATGTTTTTGACACATTTTGTCACTGTAAAGAAATATGTTTTGTTGTAATTATCCTTTATATTTTTTGTACTGCTGATGTGTTGAGTCTCCACACACATACAGAAATACGTGTGCACAGGAGTTTTCAGACACACTGCTGTGCACACATGCGTACACGTGCACGTATTCCCAATCGGTAGCTCGTATTCCAGGAAGCCGGGCTTTATTAACAAACAAAAAGACATTTTTTACTTGTTTTTTCACTTGTCTTTGTCCAGTAATCAGTCGAGATGTGGAAAGGTTGTGGATACAAACGCTGTAGGGCAGAGCTTTCCGGCGTGTCGCTGATGGACTGTTTGCTTAGACAGTGCTCTTGCGATTGAGAGGTGATGATGGCCAGGGGGAAGTTGTCAGTCAGAGTTGGCTCGTGCTGCCGGTGCTAACAGGTGTGAATGTGTCACCATGCGTCTCCATGTCTTTACTGAACAGCATGGAAATTCACATGTTCAACAGCTGCAGCCCATATCGTCTGTGAATATGTGTGTGTGTGTGTTCATATGTGCATCCTAATATTTGGGTGGGGCGGAGGGGGTTAATCTCATGAGGGAGGAAGCCATGTATCCCTCCCTCTATTTGTTATGAATCTGTCTGTTTCAAATTCTCAGGGTCTCAGTGCTCCAATATACAGAACAGATATGGCCGCAACCGCTAGCTTTTGCTCTTGCGGGTTTGGTTGATGAGGGTGGTAGAATGTGAGGGCAGTTGGCCAGAGTGCTGGACCCTGTATGTCCCCCATAAACCACCTCTGTTGAAAGTCAGTAAGCAATAATGGTGGCTGCGTCGCTGCCGATGGTGGAGCCAACTTGATTTCCTCTGTGTCAGCCACAAGAAGCTCTGGGTTTTCAGCAGATCTTTGTAATATGGCTGAAACTTGCGGTTTTGGACGGACTAGCCGTATTATCGACTGCATTGGCTGAGCACACAGGACCAGCAACTGGAGCTTTATTCTGCGTAGGTTGTGGTGCGTGGCCCTTAGCTTGTTAGTCTCGCATTCATTGCAGTAATATTCATAACAGGGTATATACTCACACACACATATTGGACTGTTTGAGGTCAGATTCATTTAAAAGTGCATGTTAACTGAATGAATAATCATATTCAGACAGATCATTGTTCGCCTGTGATCATAAATGGGTATGTTACTATGTACTTATTGTAATAGAGCAGCACTGTTTGCCATGGAAACAGCCAGTGGCACCTCACTTACCCAGAGTTTCTGGATGCGTTTCTGATCCCAGAGACGTCAGCCTTCCCAATAATCGCACCCTGAGGAAGATGAAGGATGCCAAAGGGTGATGGCGCGTTGGCTATCACAGCATGGGACAGCATGAGGTAAGCTGCGCCCTGGGCAACTCCTCCCTGTGTTCTGCCTTAAGGTTTGGCAAGAGCTGTTGGTTCACATCGTCACAGACTGACCGTAGCCTATTTTTGTCTTTTCTGCATGCGTTTGTGCTACTTTTATTGCTGTCAATTCCATCAACTTTTGCAACTTTGACGTCAGCGTTTGATTTTTTTTTTCCCCCTTCGATACTATAAATGTCCTGTTTGGTTTGTGTGAGAACCCCTGAATTTCATACATTATGCATGCGCATATCCAAGACAGACAATTTGGAACACACAAATTATGTAGTGTTGGTTACTTAAAATAAGAATGTTTGATGGAAGAAGTAATTTGTATAACTTCAGAACATATTGACCGGCCAAAAGCCTAATCAGTAAATTGCACGGTGGATAGATTTACTCTCTAAGCTCCCTAAGGACTGTATCCTCTGGTCCATTCCCTACAGCGCTGAACTTTGATTTCTAAATATTGAATGAGACAGAAAAGCTATATTTGTGTATCTCATGTTTTCATCTTAATTTTCCATGGACCTTGAAATTCCAAAGGCTCACTTTGACAAAAAAATATTCAGTAACATCTGTTAAAATTTGCCTTGGTGAAAGTACTGGCTGCCATCGTTATTTCTCTGTCTCAGCTTTTCTGTTGAGGGAAGTAATGATCTCTACACACAAGTGCTGTGTGTCCAACAAGAACTAATGACAACATTTAAGCATCAATTAAACCCCACAGAAAAGATAAATAATCTAGGAAATCAGGAGTTTGGGCCAAACTAACTCTCACCTCTATCCTAACACCTAATGTTGGAAAAGGAAACTCTCGTTATTGTTAATGTCTGAGGATTTTGATCAGAAATAGAAAACCACCACAGTAATAACTTGGTAAATTGCATTTTTCCAATGTTGCACATATCCCTCTTAGTTTTTGATGGGGTTATTTGAAAAGCAGTACATATATCATACACACCCATATACGTAGTCAGTGCACATGCAAGTGCTCTGCACACAGTGTAATTAATAGTCTTGTTTTAGACCTTTGATTATCATATCACTGCTGAAAATACACATGTGCCCAAGTCTCAGGGCTGTCTCTGTCTCAGATTTGTTTAAACTCATTGCCATTGAAACAATGCTCTCATAAATTGAACCTCTGCCCACCCCCAGTTTGATATCTGTCATCCTGCCGTTGTTGGGGAACACTTTGCTTCTCTCACAGAAAGGGTCTGATTATAAGCAGTGCGTTAGTCCTGCTTAGCATCTATCAGCTTTGCTGCCTTTTTCTCAGACTGAAATGGCTCAGTTTGTCAGCATCACAAGCCACATCTACAAATACTCCTGTGTCCTGTATTCCACTGAAACTTGTCTTACCTCATCAATACGGCTTATGCAACAATATAAGGTACTAGAAAATGTCACAGATTTTGTGACAGAATTGTTTTTGATTATTTAATCAAAGAAAGTTCCTTCTTTATTTGGAGAGAACCTAAGGCATAAACAAACTACTTTTCTACATTTCTTTCTGCAGTACCGTCACTGATCCAGTGATGGCAATCTGACTCCATTTAAACAGGGAGCAAACACTTGACATCTCTTTAAATGGGCCTCTGTCTCAGCATGTTCAGTCCAGGAAAAGGAGAATTACAAT
>OMOW01001304.1:2635-13398 GCA_900312555.1 Lamprogrammus exutus | reverse complement strand
ATACAATAGAACAATAAGCCGTAGGAGGTCGTGGAATGTGGGCCCTGTCACCCCCCTTTTATCACAAGCTAAAACTCATTGTATCCCTAAGATGTAAATCTACACCTCTGGGCAATAAAAGTGCTACAAAGAGGGTTCTTGACTGAGTAAATTAACATTCATCCCACTCGCAATTAAGCGGACAGACCGACATTGTAGCTCCTACATAGAGGCAACACTGGGGGCTTTGTTGACATGGCGTCTGGACAGAGGAAAAACCAGAGGAAAATATTTTCAACTGAGTCATCGACTGGACATTGGTATCTGGAGACTGGAGTCCAAGTACAAAACAAGATGCTTTAAAGCCTGGCTAACATTTCAGCTCATCCCTCTCTCATGGGAGACTGTTACGCTATTATTAAGATCAGAGTGCAGAAAGTGTCAACCACAGTTTGTTATTTTACTGTATGCTGTTGGCCGGTTATGGATGTGCACGCTGCTTTTTTTAAATGCAATATTGACAGGAAAAAAACTGATTTATATCCAGGATCCACTACAAAGCACACATGTATCCACAGTTGCATGTAATGTGAAAACTGAATTGGTCTTATGCTACAGCAGATGGTGCTGTCATTTATAGCTAAGAAAAAAAGGAGTTCATACCAGGCCCTGAGACACAATAGCTACACATCAAGCCAATAAAAACCCTACCAAGGCCTCTCATATTAGAATTAAGACACAAGATAAATATAAAATGTTCCAGGGAAAATCCCATTAAAAACAACGCATACTGGCAAGTATTAAACACACACAATGCTGAAAACACTTTACTGAAAGCAGGAATACATTACCATCTGCAGCTTTTAATACCAGACAGTTACAGTAGTGGCGTGTTTTGGTAAAAGGATATCATTAATCATGGGTATAATCAGATGACATCAGGTCATGGCCCACTAAGTGTGTTTTCCTCATTATGGTAATATGGAGAAGAGGGGTGTGTTTCCGCTCTTTCTTACTTTGACACTTCTGTTCATGACAACCCACTCCTGATGGAGGAGGGAGAGAAAAGACGAAGAGTGTAATCGGAACAACGGCGGCTAAAATCTTAACTTTGTTTCAATACTTTAGAGGGAGTATTATGTTTTTAAATGTAACTGCGTGAAATAAAGTCAGTTTGTTCATTGCCAGAATGTTATTTCCCCTCCATCAGTGTATATGTGACATCAGATCTTAATGCAAATCACCCAGACTTCAGTTTCTTAATATACCAAAAGCGTTTTTGTGGTGCTAGAAAATAAACCCTGGGGCTATTTACTGTCTCCTTGATATATGAAGTTTGTGGTTTTGATTGTGTGTGATTATGTTCTGGGGGAATGACCTTTAGTGGCAACCGTATTGTAATATAATGAGGACGTGTCAGTCGGCAGGAGTACAGTGATGAGACGAGGCCAGGCAACCAGCGCATCAGAGCATCGATCCGCCCGCGCCATGAGTACAGAGGAGAATCTGAAATGTTTCAACAGCTTCTCCCAATATGCAGGTGGATAGGAGTTCTCATTGAGCTGCTCTGAGGCACGCGGGCAGGCAGAGTCGTCTGGTGGAATGAGAAACAAGACAGGAGTGTGTGGACCCTCTTGTCCGTGATTAACACTGCATCAGCTGCAACAGTTTTTGCATCGTGTTAATTGCAATGACATAATGAACTCTCTCCTAAAATTGTTAATTTCCTCCCTACAGTGTACGATCCATGTATACCGATCTATCTGTCTATCTAGGAATATGACAATGTTGTAACAGTCTAATGATGATCGATGTGGAAAAGATAAAAACACTTGGAGCGGAGGTGAAAGGAGAGGTGGTGCAGATTGATATGGTGATGGATTCTCTTACCTCCACCTTCTCATTAACTCTGGCCTGGGTAATATGACCTGGGAGAGATTTCCCCCACCCACTTCAACCCTAACACCGACTCTCTAAGCTCTGCTCGGTAAGCCCCGTCTCATAAAGCACAATTAAGTGGGCCAATCAGACAGCCTTAAAGTCACTCTTCTAGTGCCTTAACTCCATAATTAACCAAAATACATCATCAGCAATGAATCAGCCACATGGATTTCAATCATAATCATAATATGTTTTCTTCGAGGAGTACTAACTGTGAATTAGGATGAGTGGATGAAAAAAAAAAACTCAACAATTTTCAGTCTAGTTTGGGTTCTAGAAATGAGTTATGACTACACAAATAAGAAATCGGATTTGGAGTTGAACATGAATGTGTGTGTTGGTTGAACGTGATTTGAGTGTGTAGTGAATAGTTTATCTCTTGGGTCTGAGCCCTAACTATGGAAGCAGAGCACCAGTGAAACATTAATCACCAAAGTATTATGGCTCATATCCTTGGACAGCACATTAATTCAGGTGGCTATTAGGCTGCCTTGCAGCCAACCTTCGAAAAAAGGTCCACATTGAAATTCAGTTGACAGTGTGCAGAGAGCTAACTGTGGTGTTACTGCGTCCCAACAATAAGCAAAACAAATTGCAATTATGAATATAACAAACATGCAAGCATTTTAGTGCAAAAGGCAATGCAGAAATGAGTACAGTGAACTTCAGTGGACAGTAGGAATAATCATTCTGGACCGGCACAACCGTCCTCCCTGTCTCCCCTGTCAATAGAGACAGACGTTCTACCTGTAGATGGAAAATAAAAAAAAGCTGAAGAAACACCAATTAGAAAGGCTCTCCCTGCTGCACTCCCTCAGAAAAGCCAGGCTCCGCTAAAGGTCAGCCTGAAATTTGAATGACAGGGCCAAAGTCTTTTACTCATAATTTTTGTGTTTGCAATAGATTTCGGAGCAATTCACAGCCTTAAAGGCCTTAAGTGGAACAGCAATTAATTGTAATGAATAATCTGACAAATCTGGTTGACATATGGCCGCTAATACTCCTCCTTTCTAGAGGGAGCAGTGGAGGGATTAGATTACCTCAAATGAAATCTGGGAGCGCTGTGCCATCTGCATGTACAGGGAGAGGCAGTGCACGTAAAGTAGGACGTGGGTGGAACCAGATCCTGCTCCCTGCCGCCCGAGTTCCCTCAACCTCGCAAAGCAACTGATTTGGGAATTGAGCCGCGTTTTTTTTTGTTTTTTTTATTTCTCTTCTTATTGAACCAGCTGCCTCAAGAAGTAAAAAGCAATATAGCTGCGGCATTGGCAAAATCGAAGACACCAAGTAAAGTACACAAACATGACAGAGGTGATAAGTGTTGTGCAAACATATAAACAACAGCGCTGTGTCACGCCATCTGAGGACAGCAAAGCCACAACTTTATTAAAAGCGTTCAAGAGTATTATGAAATATCAGGCTGTATACAGAGCTCCACGAGTTCATCATTATACTCATAAAGCTACAGAAAAATGTCTTGCATTAATGTGCACAAAAACACAAATCAGAATCAGAAACCAGTCAAAAAATAAAGCCAGCTAGGTTGAAATGTGTGAGATTGTGGGTCACTAATATGTCTAAATGTCTTAACATAGTCCCAATAAAGTAAGAATAGCCTGGTCCTGGTGCCGTGAAACAATGTAGCTGTGGGAGTGTGCTGCAGTATCAACAGAGCCGATGTGTGTAATGGCGTCATAATGTAAACCCCTGCTAAAAGCCTGATAAAGAGCGACGTTACGCAGGTCTATTAACAGCCAGCTGACACAAGCAACTGGATCAGCACGTTGATTTAAAGAGGGGAAATCCTGCCCCCCCCCCACAATAAGCGTCAACGTTCACTGTTTCTCCGCCCGTGTGCTTTGTGGAGGCCACTGCAATACTTATAATGCATTTGATGAATGCTTCTGGACTGTTACTTTCTACACAATGAGATGCAAATGAATGACAGCAGAACAGCTAATAATCCCTCCAATTTGGTGTTTTGATGGAGGTGGTGGAGAGCTCAGTTTAACACCAATCGGTCTAAAAGCAGCCAGAGGTGTTCAACTAGGCTGAGGTCTGGTGACTGCAAAGGTCATAGCAAAAGATTTACATCATTTTCACTCTCATCAAACCATCCAGTGACCCCACGCGCCCTGTGGACAACATTGGGATAGAAATGTTTCATCTTAGGATAAAGTTGATCAGTCAAAGTAACATTATACTGATCTGCAGTGGCACTTTCCTCTTAAGGTGCTGTTACGTTTCTCCGCCTGCACGTCAAGTGAAGTGCGGAGACGCTCTCGTGGGGGTTCTAGTTTATACTCTTGCCAACATCTGCATGTCCACCAGGGAGCAGTGTCACATTTAGTAAACCACAATGTGCAGAAACCACAGAAGAAATCTGGAAACGGAAATCCTTTTTCACGCCAAGTGGAAACGTAAACTAAGCAGATTTTTGCGTTTGTAATACAGGCGTGAAATGAATCACATTGTGGATTTTTGAAACACTTTTTTTCGGAATGCATCAGCGAGATGCTCCTCCATCTGCTCCATCTTGTTGTTTCTTTATTTTCCTGTGTGTTGTCTGAGTTGTTTCGATTCAAACCCTCCTCACGACAGGATGTTGGGCAATTCTACCAAACAGGTTGTTAAGATTTGGGCGTATCCGACTGGCCGTGGCCTTCGTTTTACCATAACACCCTTCACTGTATAAGTCCGTAGAGACATTTATGTGTACCTTTGCAGAAGCATAAAACCAGCTTTAAGGGACAACCATGCCTGAAAAAAGCCCCCAATACCTCAGTAAGACACTTAATGTTAGTTTTTCCTTTAATTTGTAACACATCTGTATCTCCTTTGAGATCACAGAGAATGACTTTTCCAAAGGTGTTACCTCTAGTCTGCGAACAGAGCCAAATTAAAGCCCATCTTAATACATACGGCACAGACGCACGAGTGCCGTGCGTTTGAAGCAAGTCAGCGAAAGTGACGGCGAGCAGAGGTGGAGATCTAAAACAGCGCATCTGCTCACAACCGCCTGAGCAGCGTTAACGTGACAAAACCTCACCTAGAAAGCAGCGACTAATCAGCACCACCAAAGACAGCAGGTGTCAGCTTAGATATCAGTCACTGCTGACTGCTTTATGATCATCGCTTTAACCACATTATAACTCTTGATACACAACACCGGATTGCCTCCATTTACTCCACCTGACAGAGGGGAAAATGAGCAAAAAAAAAAACCCCAACAGCAACACATAATCACCCGTTCCCTCTTATAAAATGCATTCTGAACGGGTAGTTCATGAGCCAGGTCTCATTTTTAATTGCAGGAATTGAATAAAGAACGTTCTCCGTGAGGTGCTGGTGTGTGGCTAGCATAATTGCCAGGGAACAGGTCTTAATTTAAACCGGGGGGTAATTATCATGCAGAGCATACCCACCCAGAATGTTTGCATAACTATCACAAGCGTTTTCATAAATGATGCTTTAATTAGTCTTAATTAGAATTTGTTTAAGTCAGCAGGGAATGCAGGGCCCGTGAAATGATGTATGTAATAAGCATCAGGGCCCGCTCTGTTTTTTTCCTTACTTGGGGAATAGAGCTGACAAAATCACATCACATTAAATTGATTCAGTCAGAATTAAAATTCTTATGGTATTAATTAAATGGGGGAAGATCTCATTAGCAGGCTGTGTGGTGAGGGAGAGACCCTCTCTGCCAGCAGATGTGACGGTGTCAGAGCTGCTGTACATGCTCGCCATTAGGGCCCCCAGACAAGGAGGGAGCGAGGGAGGAGAGAGGAGGAAGGAGACGAAGGACAGACGCCGAGACAAGCTGAAAATGACGGAGGAGAGAGGAGAGAGATGGATGGAGAAAAGGAGACGAGGGGGGAGAGAGAGAGAGAAAATAAGTAAAGTGTGTTGGAGAGAGAGAAAGTGAGAATGAGAGAGAAAAGGAGAGCGAGAGCATCCTGAATCTGTGGCTCTGCAGGAGGAGGAGGAGGAGAGCGAGGTGGCAGCATATTAATGGGCTGTAGGCTCCTCGCCATCTATAGCTTTATTTAGCTTCATTTGGTCTATTTGGCTGGAGGAATTCAATAAGAGGAGAGCTAATGACTTGACCAGATACCCTGTTATCAGCACTGATGAGACACCCTCACTGCTTGACTCTTTATACAGCTACAGTAGTCTAATAGGCCTCTGGGAGACTGCTGCCCAGAGTACAGTGCAAACCTCCCCTCTGGAAATACAGAACACGACTGCGCCTCAGGGAGCTTTGCCGCGCGGTTACATGGCTCACCTGATCCGCTTGTTAGGGGACTAATGGCTATTGACACACTTCTTAAAGAACTAAAGTGCAGAATAACAATCCGATTCAAAAGAACACATTTCCTCTTTTACCCTTTTGTTCATTTTTTTCCTCAGCTTCATCCCTCAGGTAGCATGTGGCCTGTTCAGGTCAAAACAGAGTTGCAACAAACACACTGTTGGAGCCCCACGGCCGCTGTCACTTTGAGTGATCTGCAACCTTGAGTGGACAGAAGAACACCTAGAGATCCAACTCGTGGCACATCAGTATTTCTCCACCAGGGCTCCATCAGGGGCGTTGTTGGGGTTTCTGTGTGGTGGCAGTAAATGTGGGTCAGCGTGTAGCTCGTCACACCTCATGTGTCCTCAGCTCATATTGAATAATACAACTCTCTGAGCTGTTTATTGACAATAAAGCCAAAATTTCCAAAAGAAATCTCTCAATATCCAAAACGGTTGTGTAAAACACCTAAGGCCTACAGTATATGAGGCAGGCATAGTAAACACTGCTCTGTATGGAATCCAATGAAAATGATAATGGCAGAAACAATGGCCTCAGGCAGGGCAGCGGCAACCCAGCACTGCCGGTGTTACAAGGCATCACTTTCCCTTTACTAGAAGTAAGCATGACTGTTGGTCGGCCCTGCATAAATATTTAGGGTAAATACACAGTATATCATTTTTCTTCACACTTGAATTGCATTATGATTCCCATGCAGACTCAGGTGAACTGGGGTCAGGGGACTAAATTAAGTGGGTCTTGGAAGCAGCTGCAATGCTTTCTCTCTTTAACCATGCTTGGCTGGTTAAGCTATCAAAAGCCGCTTGTACATGCATCATAAAAAACATTGGGTGTGTGTTTAAAATGATATTAAAATGCTGTTGACCCTTAAAATTAGAAAGGGAAACGTGCGTGGCAATTATTTCATGTCCACCTCGAGCATGGAAGTAGAGGGATGAATGACCGAGGCCCCTTGGAAATTTATTGACAGGCAAGCAGAAAAGTGAGTTGGTTCATTTATGACAATGGGGCGTGATGACATCACGCCATAAAAACCCACCGCCGGGTCAGATGGTATGAGCCGCCGCACGAGTCTGAGTCTTTGTGTTTGTTATGCATGAATATATAAGAGGTAAGGTGGGTCAATGGTTGACATTGCTTTCCTGTGATGTATTGTGACATCTACTGCTGTCCTGTTTTTTCAACAGAGGGCTGATTTACACCTCGCATTAAATTTTGATCTGTATCGGGATTTGTCAACAAGAAATTAAAAATGCATATTAACACGAGGTGTAAATGCACAAAAAAACTTTTTCTGCCCATTTTCTCCCCAAATTGGACTGCCCAGTTCCCTCATGCACTTGCATTCCTTGTCACTGCTTGGCCCCCACTGTCTGCAGAGGGGAGGTGTAGATGGCCACGTGCTGCCCCCGTGACACACGATGACACCACCCACCTCTTTTCACCTCAAGGAGTCAGGCATAACGTGTGGAAGGATCACGCTGTCTCCCAGATCAGATCTTAACGTCTTCCATGCAGATGCCTCAGCTGAGCAGCAGGACTTGCTGGTGCAGACTAGATTAGAGCTAGATCCCTCTGCTGCCTTCCCATGCATGGACCCGGCCAGCAAGTGGGCGAGAGTTTCACCTGGAATACAATCTCAATAGTCTGTCTGTCCCAGCGATGGGCTACTTGCTGTAAATGTGTACTTGCACCTAAAACGTGAACAGGGACATCTCATGTAAAAAAATAAAAATAAAAGTATTTATTATTTGAAAAATGGATGAAGATCTTCTGTATAGCAACGAGGAGGTTCAAACTTTATTAGCGTGACGGCCCTACTGAGATCCAATCACAATGCAGGGAGAATCCAGATAAATCCAGATCAACGGTTTTACTGCCACATGTAAATGCAAGTGCTGACATCAGATTCCATTATCCAGATAATATATCCAGATCCGGAGATTGCATTTTAGCACAACGGGGAAAAGGGGCCAATGTGCACAACTGAAGATACACGCTGGAGATCCTGATCCAGTGTGTGAAGAGGAATAACGTGCGTGGCCCTAACAACAAGGAGTTGATATTTATTACATAAGGGCTCAGTAGATAAAACGTTTCCTCAAGTTGGTCTTCAAAGCTTTTTTAAAAAGCATCTCCTGTTGAAGTGCTCTTATGAAACCATGCTATTACAGATGGACGCCCATCTCACACACACAGGTCGGATGATAATATGGGAGAAGCACCAATGTGCTTATTGTGGTGTGGCTTTATAAACATAATAGCAGATTCATTGATCTCTTATTGCATGCACTTGCATCACTTAGTCAGTAATGTGTGTGTGTGTTCCTATTCTGTGTATGTCCAAACTCAGTGCTGAGACTGTAAGCACAGGCTATTATGATAATTTAGCTTATTTATAATAATTAGCTGTTGTATATTCATTAGCCTTTTAATTGGTTAACTCTGGGGACTGCCAGCAATCCCAGTCAGTCAAATACACTAATGATACAAGAACAAACATACACACCATGCAGGCAGGCACATACACACATCCATATGAAACTGTTCTCCACACAGAAAGCAAAAAGTAAAACCTCCCCCTGAACTTCTCTGGAGCTTTCTCCTCTCCCGTCACTCCAGCATTCAATACAGCTGTCACTTTCAGACAGAACAGGAAGCTTTAAGTTCAAATTTACAGCTTTGTCCTTAGTGAGAGGAAGTACCTGTGACATCTGCACTGACATGTTGGAGATAATCCTCCATGTGATTGTCAGACAAATTGGGGGTCAGCGGCTCTGCAGACAGGGGAACGTGGCGAGGGACACGGAGGAAATGTTCAATCACGGGCCAGCCCATTCGGGAGCCTCCCTTTTCAGCCTCTCCAGCCTATGGTTCATCTCTCTTTCACTCCCTCTCCCTCTCTTTCTCTGCCCACAGCTGCCGGGCCTCCACTGGGAGGGAGCTGTATTATGGCTGGGTTAATTTACTGATTAATATCCAGCCACTAGATCCAGCTTTCCCCAGATGGCCAATTAAAAACTACAACTGGCAGCAAGCATAGGCCTGGCAGCAGGTTGCCGTCGGGCCCAGGGCTGGAGGCTGTGACAGAAGGTGTGGGTCCTGTTTGGGCCTGAATAAGAGCCGTCGACTATCTTACTCTTTGACTCTACAAACTAGAAGGACAAAGTAGACTAAAGCCATAATACTGAGCAGAACAGAGGAGAAACTGGGGCTGCTGAGAGGACACTTTATGTATGTAAACTGCTAGTCTGCGCAAGTCCATGGAAACTCAAGCTCTCATGTAAAGAAAGTCACATGTACCTCCAGTAATTTGCATTATTTTGCAGTGTAATAATGAATACTTACAACAAACTAACGATAGTTTCTGATTATTAAATATAATTTCTGTAAGTTTCATAAAAGGAGCAGCAAAGTAATAGGTTAAGTAATTAATACACAGTTTCCAGGTAATTATTGAAACAAACTGTAAAATATTAAAGGCATAGTAAGAACATATTAATTATACACAAATAAAACCATGTTTCCTTTTTCATTACTATGCTTTTCTGTTTTTTGTACTACATGTAGATTATAGGTAACTATTATTCTAAGACACACATTTCATGTATTTTGTACATGCAATTATTGCGCATTTTCCAAGTCAACATTTGGTTTTTGCTCAGTCCACTACTATGGTACTGTACATAAGAATAACTTAGTGCGGTAAATAATGACTATAGAAATAATCACTAAATACTAGGTAATTATTGCACCTGTAATTACAGGATTTTGTGAGTACTTTCCAGCACATTTAATTTAGTTCAAATTCTGTTGTATGGCAATAAATTATCTTCATAGTTACATTTTAAATGCTGACAATCAAAAAAAAGAATAAAATAAAGTGCCACCTATCTTATGTCTTTATTGATTGTCTTTGTTAATATGCATTTTTCTTCCATAAATACATCACACTAAATTGTTTTGTTAGTAACAGATCTAGAATATTAATTAGATGTCAATAACAACATAAGTGAATAAAGCTTCTTTCTTGCATTTCCAGTGAAATCTTTAGGTTTGCTGGATATTGCCAGTGTGTAATATAATCCTGCCCGAGCTGGAGCCGTGTTAATTTCACTATAATAACCCTCACATTATGAGACGTTGCTATATTTAGATGGAGGCCATTTGAATACAGGTCTTGTCTTAATGCTGACACAAACCTTATAAATGGGCTAGGGTCACCATGGTAACACTGTAAATACAATGGCCACTGCTGCTGTGGGAGCAAGGGTAATTAATAACTGAATTACAGAACGGCGATAGAAAGCCAGACAGAGCCATGCAGCTTGTAAGGGTCCCTTGATAAAGGAGAGTTTAATACAAACAGTTGTACTTCTACTGGGTCAGCTAAACCAGGGATATCTGGGCCATCTCTGTTCAAAGAGAAAAAGGCCACGAACAGAATTGATGGCCCATTTCATTATGTAATTGCCTCTTTAACTTCCTTGTTCTGAGCAATCGCTCTTTAAGCTTGAGATGAATGTAA